>NJPT01000033.1:600000-815715 GCA_002946425.1 Rutstroemia sp. NJR-2017a BBW
CTAATTCAGTCCAGTCCAGTCCTGGTCCTTTTTATAAAAATTCCCAATGAAGCAGAATATCACCTTTCCTATCATCATCCCATCTCTGCCCCATCCATTCAATTCCATTACATCCCCTTTTGCTCGTGAGAGCTAGCTTGATCATCAGAACTTATAGATAGAGAAGAGCGGCAAAGGAATCTGAGGGGGCCTAGACAGCTCTCCAAACGTGGAGTGATGCTGATCGATATGCCACCTCCACTAGCTTGGCAGAACTTCGCCGCGAGCATGGGAGAAAATGTTAGAAAGTTAAGTTATATCCGCACTCAGCATAGCAGAGCAGATACGGGCGAGATTCCCGCGAGGTGCAATGCCTGCCTGCTTTCCCAAGACAAGGAGGATGAAAGACGATAGGCTGTCCGGATATTGGATATATCATGTAACTGATTGGACGGAGAGAATGAAACGAAGGAATGAGCGAAGGAGACGAAACCATAATATATGTATGATTTTATCAAAAAGTAAAAGATAAACGTATTGAGGTATCTACGTTGTGTTTTTCGGGAGTAGTTCGATGAAGTAAGCAAGCATGGTCAGAGTCTGGTCGATTGCAGCTTGCTATGTAGGTATATATATGAGACTTTCAGAGGAACAAAGGCAGATGCGCTTGATACCGCATCCATCATTTTCACCGTCATCTTCAGTTCGGACTAAAGGAATACTACTATAGCGGAGGAGGAGGAGAAGAAGGAGGAGCAGGAAAACAGAGTGAAAAGAAAGTAATAAGAAAGTCTCTCAAAGCGAATAAACTAACATACTGAGCAGGTATCAAAAGCAAAAAAAAACCAACCCAAACCCAAAAATCATCCCAGAAACAAACTAAACTCTTCCAGAACAGCCAAGCCAAGCATATTTAAATCTAACAAAGCAGAATATCCGAATGAAAGAAAACATATCCAGAACGAATATATACCCCAACCCTTTCCAGAACTCTCCAGATCTGGATACAGGAAGCCATGACTAGGCAAAGGAAAGGGAGAAGAAGTAGCAGCACAGCTTGCACACTGCTCCCATACTTATTTGAGTATAGTAAATCCAGATCACTAGAGCTTGTATAGTGAATTCCAATCCCGTTAACTAGCAGAAGACGTGATAGAGATGGAGCTCAGTGGGACTTGACTTGGGATATTTTATGGAAAAACAGAGTAGAAAATGATGATCCTGTGGGGTCTTTCTTGGGTATCGAATGACTCTTTTTTTCTTTTTGCTACTACTCGATGATAGTCAAATATGGTTTCGTGAATGTCTGCTTCCTTGCCGTTGTCCGCTTCGGATGTGGTGTTTTGCTGAGATATGTCCCTCTTCTCTTCTCTTCTCTGCTCGCCTGTTCTTCTCTATTACATAACCTCCCCCTCAGCAGTCTCCCTACCATATCCGCAATCTAGCTGTTTCCCGAACTCAAGACGCAAAAACCCACACATCATAACCACCCCCATCCCCTCCCCTCCCTCCCCCCTAATTCTTAATCCCCCTATAAACCTCCCTCAAATCCATACCCTCCACCTCTCCCTCCGCAACCTCCCCCACCACCCTACCCGGCCTTCCTCCCACCACACTAAAACTCGGAATCACCATTCCCTGGGGGACCACCGTGCCGTCCAGAATCTTCACAAAGTCCTTCACAATCGTGAATTTACCAATAACCACGTTCGCACCGATATGGATATGGTTGCCCAGGATCGCGGCTTCGATGATCGAATTTGCGCCGACGAAAACGTGGTCCCCGATTTTGAGGGGGAAGTGCGAGAAGGTTCTGAAGGGGGTGGTTAGTGATTGCTGCGTGGAGAGTGAGGGGGTTTGGTTGGGTTTGGTATGTGTGACATGGATTGAGGGGGAGCTGAGGAGTAGACATAAAACACCACCCCCCCTCCTCCTCCTCCCCCCCCTTAACCCGCACAAAAATAAAACTACCAAAACTCACCCCCTATAAATCTTCCCCGGCGGCCTCAACTCGCACCCCCTGCTAAAAAAGCAATACCTCCCAATCGCAACCGCAACCGGATTCGCCTGCTTCTCGCCCGCATTCGTGGGCGGCAGCGTGCGCAGCAGATCGCCGCGGATGATGACTTCGGCCTGGATGACGGTTTTCCCGCCCAGGATAATGTTGGTCGTGCCGATGATTTGCGATTTGCGGGAGACTTTGTTGCCGGTGTCCTGGGGAGGGAGGGGTGGTTAGTTTGGGGATGGAAGGGGAAAGATGATGGGGATTTTTGAGAGAATTTTAGGGAAATAATAGGGAAATGAGGGGGGATAGGCTTACGGTTTCGATGTACTCGCCTTTCGGCGCTTTTCGCGACATGGTGGTTACATGATGGATTGGGAGAGAGGTGCGTTGATATGCGGTGGGAGTTGATAAACCGAGGCGGCAGAATAATTCCATGATTACATAAAGGCGGTGACAAATGCTTATGCGACGCTGATTGGTCTGGGGACAAAGAATTTCATTTTCGTGGAATATCTTGGTCAACATTTACTAATGATGCAAGCACGGTGAATGGGAGGGTTCTCTTGAAAGCAGTTATTTGTATCAGGTTGTCGGAATATTCACTTGGGCATAGTGTTGAGGGCCATGATCCGCCGTTCCAAGAAAGATATCAAGAGCAAAGGAAACAAACATGCAAATACTTCGCATTAAAATATCAGGCAGTGAGCTAAGATTCTAAGGATAATCTAGACGCATCCAGCCCATTTTCTATATCCAGCATATCTGGGTGAAATGTATCGAAATCATTACCGATACAATGAAAGCGAAGACACCGGGAGGTTCGCCGTCCCATTCCATGCCCATCGGATCAATGCTCCAGGACTATGTGATATCAGCCTTTCTTCTTGATATTGATCAAACAACTGACAAGGGTGAAGAGCTCGAATCATCATCCCCTTCTTGATCCGCCGCTCGTTTCTTTGCATCTTTCACAAATACTCCATCGGATTCAACCCTCCATTCAGGACCAGCACGCTTGACAAACTCCACGGCCATAGCCCAAGCATCTTTATCCGCAGCATCGCCAGATTCAAAGATCTTTAGATGTCTATAGTTTCCCTCAGGAGGCTGGCTGAATAGCTCTCGCATTAGAAGCGCATAGCAGTTGTTCCTCTCCATCCATAGGTCTTCCGGTTCAATACCTTTCATTTGTGTTTTGTTTTCCAGAATACCGTTGCGAGGAACTAGCTGAATATATAGTCGATCCAATCTCGGCAATGCTGAGGAAAGTTTGGAGAAATGGGAAGCCATTGGGAAAATGCAAATATATTCAAAATCCTTGATTCCGGGCCTGATGAGAGCGGTTATCTCTTCGTCTCCAACGAGGTTGTGCAGGATCTAGAACACGTTTAGAATACATGAACTCAGAGTAGTCGCATTTCACTTACAGAGGGAGGTCTTCGTTCCCACCATTGCCAGGTAGCGTAAGCTCTCAGGGAAGATCCTTCGTTAAGAAGTAGAGAAGTCCATGGTTTTAGGTCGAATATCTCGGCCTCTATTGCGTACCTTGTCTCCTCAAGCATTTCTGCCCTTTCTTCGAATTGTGACTGGAACGTGAAAACTTCAGTACCGGGGCTTGCAGGGCTTGATGAATGTACATGACCGACCTCAGATAGATTTTCCGGAAACAGTCCACGTGGAAGAGTGTTAATAAAGCTATCCTCTTCCCTGGGCTCTGGTTTAACTGTCAAAGTATCTGTCGGACGTGCTTTTCTCTGTAAACGTAGATAATGGCAGGGGCAGTTGAAGGTCCAATCATCTGATGTGTGGATTCTCGTAGATGTTAAGGCACCGAGAGCTTCAGCTGGAGCTGCAATCAAGACAGTTGTTGGATCTATCACCCTAAAGAGTGCACGCCAAAAGGAGTCGAACTCTCCGGTGCGCTTTCTGTTATCTGGGCAATTGGATATCTTCTTTTCTCGAACCACCAACGTGAATGTTGTGATGATCTTTGCCAGTTGATGTTCCTGAGCAAACTTGAGGAAGGGCCCGATGAGGTCATTTAGAATTGGTTTGTCTTCTTCCTGGGTGTAATTTAGAATGTATCTTGGATGTTTGAAGAGCAACGGAATTGCCATCTGGCGCCATAGTTTCGTGACCCCAGAGAAACTCTTTAAATATGTGTTCTTGGAATGTGTGATCTCCAAGGTCGGTTCATCGTGAAGGGCTGCATGCGACGTAGACGGCGCTGGTAGATCCAAGTGTGCAATGATGTTAGCTAAAAGTTCATTCGGGAGATCTTCAATCGTGGTGGGACCCGATTTCTTAACTGATGCGGGAACGGGTTGTGAACGCAACGATGGAGGATCTGACGTCTGAGTTCCCGCTGTAATGTCTGGGGTTTCGACGGCAGAGGTAGACTCGAGAGTAGAAGATTGTGATTGAGCTTCTGGGGAGGCCATTCTCGCGATCTCTTCGCACAGAGTGATGTTGCGTGCGATCTAGCAACAATTGACTGGGCCGAGGTGGAGGAGGATAGTGGCGGAGATGCTGTACCCTGACAATAATTTGTCAGCGACGATCAATGATAGCTAGGATAAACAGTTACATTTGCTCATGAGTAGTTAGATGATGATAAATGCCATGAATTTCGACATCTTGTAAGTTAAAGATATTTCCGTCTTTTTATTCATTAAGTATATTCCCAGTAACTTCTAGTTACTCGAGTGCGTAGAAATGACATATGGGACCCTACCATTGTATAGCTCTACAGTCTAGACAGCTCTAGATAAGCATTTACTAAAATAAGCATTATTTCAGAGCAAGTGGGCCAATCACGAGAGGCCGAATAAAAGAATTTGGAAGGTTGAACCGACTGGACTGCAGAGTTAATATGCACATCACGATCTGGTCTCTTTCGAACTTTTGGTAGGTAAAGCCGAGCTGACGCGCACGAAACGGGATAGCAGTACAAAAGTCTGAAAATCCAACGCAGTAAGACGGAGTGGGGGAGGGGTTCCTTAGACGTATAACTTCGCATCAACTTTCAACAACCTGCCATGCTCCATGTTCATATGGAATTGTCGAATAAGTAAGAAATTAGTTTCGTCCATCACAGAGAAGGGCCTGCACACCACAGTCGTACATTTCGGACCATAGACCTCGAGCCTTCCAACAGTCCAACTCCATTAGCTTTCAAACCTAACTCCAATCGGGTCTTGGGGGAAGCTTTACCTCATCATTATAAATTTGTCAACAGTTATGATCGCCAGGCTCTCCCGTGATACAATTGGCTCAATGCGACCGCCAACGCAATGATTGGAGAGGAGTATGTGGGGATGGCGGGGTTGGAGGGGCACTTCTCCGCTCTGCACGGCAGCTCACAACGGCGATGTCTACCTTCGTCATGAGACGTGTATATATTGAATGGGAATAACCCGTCTTTATTCTTTATTTCTCGTCCGCCATTTCATTCAGCCATAAGTTTAACTTTCCACCAAAAAGCAAACAATGGCTTCGAAAGCTCATCAGCGTCCACCCTTCCGAGCAGAGCATCTTGGCTCTTTGCTTCGTCCAGATGATTTGCTGAAGGTTAAACACGCCCTTGATCAAGGAGCAGAAGGCGCCAGTAAGGAAGAGCTCAAAGCAATTGAGGACAAATCCATCAATGAGATTGTCAAGACACAGTTAGATTTGGGATACCACGCAGTCACCGATGGAGAATATCGCCGACACATGTTCTGGTACTTTCCCAACCCCGCCACACTTTAACCGCACTCTAACACACATCCCCAGGGGCACATTCTTCCCCGGTCTCGACGGCTTCGAAGAAATCCAAAACCCCGACGTCGACATCTTCCGCCACTACGTCCCCGACATCGGCGCCTTCCTCGAAGCCGGCCACAAGCCCGGCGAAACCGTCGTCTGCACTGGCAAAATCTCCCACGTCGGCAGCACATACATCGATCAATGGAACTATCTGAAATCGATTCTCCCGGCGGACAAGGTCAAAGAAGCGAAAATCACCCTCGCCGCCCCCAACTGGTACCACCTCCGCTACAAAACCGGGCGGGCCTACCCCTCCTCCGTGTACGCCAACGACAAGGAGTATTTCTCCGACATCGCCAAAGCGTACCAAGCAGAGCTACAAATCCTCTACGATGCCGGCCTGCGCAACATCCAGATCGACGACCCGAATCTCGCGTACTTCTGCTCGGAGAAAATGCTCGCCGGCTTCAAAGCCGACGGCGAAGACGCGGAGAAGTTATTCGACTCTTACATCCAACTCTATAACGATTGTCTAAGCAAGCGTCCCGCAGATATGCACGTCGGCGTGCATCTCTGTCGCGGGAACTTTGTGGGCGGCAGGCATTTCAGCGAAGGCGGATACGACGTTATTGCCAAGCGCCTCTTCCAGGACTTGGAGGTCGACACGTACTACCTCGAATACGACACCCCACGGGCAGGGGGTTTCGAGCCGTTGGTGCATTTACCGAAGAACAAAAATGTCATTCTGGGACTTGTAACAAGCAAGTTCCCGAAGTTGGAGGATATGACGGAGATGAAGGAGAAGGTGCTGAAGGCGGCGGAGACGATGAGTGAGGGGGCTGGGGAGAGCAGGGACGAGTGCTTGAAGAGGGTGGGCGTGAGTCCGCAGTGTGGGTTTGCGAGTCATAGTGATGGGAATAATATGGGGAGGGAGGATATGATTGCGAAGTTGAAGTTGGTGAGGGCGTTGGCGGATGAGATTTGGGGGGGTGAACCGTGATTTGGGAGGTGCTGGAAATATATATGGGATGTATGGATGTATGGATGTGTGGTTGTATGTATGGCCTTGGAGTATGATTCATATGATGACATGAGAGGAATATATGTAAAAGTTTTACGCTTCTCGATCTTCTGATATGCAAAACCAAATGAAGCTCGTATGATTGTTTGCCCCCTAGTTTTTCTTTTCATTTGGTATTCCTAACAGCGTAGCTAGACCTCCATATTCGCTCTCTTCAACTCTGTGAATATATCTAGTATGCAGATAACTCCGCGTCAGTCTAGACACAACTCCCCAATCTACAATAGAGTATATCCAGTCTCCATACTGCACTTATCTATCTATAATCCCCCCACCCCCCAACCCAAAATGTCTCACGACTTGGGACGGACGGCAGTGAATTACTTCCGAGTTCTGAATATGAATCTTTTGTTGCATATCTCAGCAAAATGGTCGACACACCAAAAATGGAATTTGCAAAACGGGGCCTTGTTTTTTTAACCGGGTAATAATCCCATAAATATTCACTTCGATTTGAGGCCGAAATGCTAACCACTCATCCATCCATTTCCTATGGTAAATGCGAGGGAAGGTCTTATTTGATTATAAGTATATAATCGAGCTTCTGTGATGTTCTTTTTCATTAATCTGCTTATTCGTTCAAGAAATTCATGTATGGTATGATTAAAATACATGGCCTTAAAGGTAAACCACACACCTTCTTCTGGCCTTGACCACGCAGGTTTTGGCTCGCCTTTTGTATCTTGTTAGAGGGTAGTCGTTGCACAGAACAGAACTCAGCGAAATCGAGCTAATCAAGGAAAAATTCTTAGTTACGGCAGCGGGCGGGCTGGTGAGACAGTTTCGGGCATACCTTCGGTGATAGACAAGATTGTAAAGAAGGTTGATGTGATGAGGAGACGGTGAGTGAACAGGATGTTGGAAAATATTTTTGTTTTGAGAATGAAGCTTGGTATGTCCATCCTGGACATCCATTTTAGAGCAGTGAGCTTGTCGGCGTGAAATCATAAACGCTGTTGGAGGCGAATAGGTACATTCATGCGTTCAGAGGAAGCGAGATGTCGAACATGTTTCCCTTCTTTCGGTTGAAGAGTGTGTCGGTATTAGTGTGTGGTGTATATTGGTGAAGAAGTTTGCGAAAACAGATGACAGGTGGTAGGAATTGTTTGATCTTAGGTCGACAGATATCCATTTTCTGATAGTTTCAACGCTAGCCTCGTTCGTGCTCGTGTGGAGAAGAAGATATGGCTGGGTTTGCAAGAACAGTCAAGAGCCCACGCCTCCTATCTAGCAACTGTGGCTCTGACAAACCGGCTTCAGCCCATCCCATGAATGATTTTGCTCTTAAACTTGGGACTCCGGGCCAGTGAATTCAAATATCTCCCATTCTAGATTCTCTTCTGTGCCCTTCTCCCTAACAAGTGCGATGGCCAAGGCACTGACAGACAACTCAAGGGGTTCATTCCTGACGATATCCTCAACGCGACCTCGTAGCTCTTCGACTTGGGCAGTTTTACCCCATCGCGAAAGAGGAGTGCCCATACGTAGGCTCTCTCCGGAAGGAATAGTCCTGACCAGAGCGGCGCTCACCTGCTGCAAAATCTGATTCCCTTCAGGTTCAAACCCAAGAATGAAGCGTGCTTGTTTTCCCTCTCTTCTGTGAGCGACCCGAATCTCTCCCGTAGACACGAAACGTGGAGCAGGAAATTGCGAGGTGATGCTTGAAATGGTCTCTCTAGCGGTAGGACTGTTTTCTAGTTTCAGTCCGAAAACTCGATGAGCCTGAGTCGACATCGCGTCGTTGTTTTGGCCAGGAAAGCATTTCTCTCGGATCTTCAGCAAAGCCTCCGTGGATTCAGGGCGAAGCACTGCCTGAAACCTTATCCACGGCACAAATATCTTAGCGTTCATGATGAAGAGATTTGGTTGGGTAGAGGTTACGACGGGGAACACGAATGAACTCGAGAACGGAGAGAAATGAAAATTCGAGTATTTCAGTTTGCACGTGCATCAGGTTACAGTAAACTAAGGTTAGCTGTATTTATGCCTAAGGCTAACTAGGACTCTGATCTATTTTCTCTTACTGCGAAATATCATAGCCCAAACAATGCCTTTCTAGTATCGTAGGTATACCTAAACAGAAAAGGTTAACGTCGATATCTTGTGCCACTTTACGGGTAGGAGGATACTAATCAGATATACTCACTTCAGATCGAGATGCCAGTAATTCGGCGTGTCCTTCTTACATACCAACCACGCTTCATCTAATGCCTTCAGGACCTCCTCCGGTAAAGGACCCTTTTCACAATCCTGAAGATTCTGATCTAGTTGGTCGAGACTCGAGGCTCCCATAATGATACCATCATTCCCGTCCTTCATGTTCAAAGCAGAATGATGGATGCACCATCTCAGAGCCGTTTCTACCATTGTCAACCCATTCTTCTGAACAACAGGCTCGATGATTTGCAGAGCTTCGAAGGTCGAGTCTTTGAAATATCGTTTGCGATACATCTCGCCCATCTTTCCTACAGCATCACTATATCTGCCTTCCTTGGGAATATCCTTTGACTTGTATTTTCCACTGAAGATGCCGCCCGCAAGTGGATTGTATACGACAACTTCGAGGCCGTATCGCTTGCAAGCTGGGATCAATTCGGCTTCCAATGAACGCGTAATGGCGTTGTACATCCCTTGGTAGATGCTTGGTCGCACCCAGTTGTTGTACTTGCAATGCATCACAACCTCGGCGACTTCGAACGCAGTGAAGTTCGATAATCCGAGACGAACAAACTTTCCCCTGTGAAGAGTTAGCATTGGAGACTTTTATTTATTTGCATGCTTACTCTTTGTGGAGCTTATCAACAGCAGCAAGTGTCTCAGTGAAAGGCACCGATCGATCCTATTATACTTCAGCACGTTTCCAAGTCACAACTCTTCTCCATATCAAACTTACAGCAGCATGTAAGTAGAAGATATCCACGCAGTCAGTTCCTAGTTCTTTCAAGCTGGTCTCGAATCTTGAGGTTATTTGCTCCGCAGTATGGAAACCCGGTTCTTGCGGGTATACTTTCGTAGCCAGTGTTAAACCTCTGTCCTTCCATTTTGCATCTCTTGTGAAAGCCTCCTGTTTCCCGCCAACGTACAATCTCGCAGTGTCGACTTCGTTGTATCCAGCAGCTTGTAGATGATCGAGGAATTGATTGTACTCATCCAAAGAGGTGGTTCTTGCTCCACTATCTACATCTGGACCAAAGGTCATTAAACCAAGGATCACCCTTGGCTTGGGGTTGCTTGCAATGAGGGGCATTTTAACGATTTGCAGCAAAGCTTTTCAGTTGTCAAATTCCAAGGTTGGAGCGAAGAAGTACTCGCGATGTGATGCTATCGTGAGTCGCAAGGTAGAGTGTACTTGCGAAAGATGGGGGCAGGGCGGGGCAATCACTCTAGTTTCTAGTTCGATGATGTAAACTCGACCCCGCCAACACCAAAAACAATTACGTCGCGATACATGGCGCTATTTCCTGCGATGATAAGAAAAGTACAAGGGCGAAGACAGCAGAAGACAGCAACTAGATGGAAGACAGTAACAACATGTAACATCGTCCTCATTCACGGGAGCCGAAAGCGGAAAGCATGAATCTCGACAGCAAAAACGATTTCATTTGATTATCGCACCGCATGCATCTAGATCTTACGCATAAGTTAACCTTACCTTAACTGTAATTCTCCTGAAGATCTGGTCCTGTGATACCCACCCTAAGTTCATTTGTCTCTTTTAAAAGAGCCAGTCTGCATCTCCAACGGACAGCATATCTCCAGCCGGTCGGTCATATGAATAGCTGAAAAGACTATGCAAAGTAACAGCAACACAAGATCTCCTCGTGCCCCTCATACGCTCGTTGAAATGCCAAATCCCATGTCAAATGCAGTGCGTGGGGTCTTTGAAATGTTCGTAATGCTGATGACAGTGGGGGATGCTTTACTTGATTCAGGGTCCCCCGGGACCAATTATCGCCAAATCTTTGTGGTCGCACACCGGAAGGACAGGCTAGTACGGCTAGTAGATGACGACAATTTACTGATTGGTCTCTTCTCCACGAAGTTTCGAAATTTCATGCATACCAACCTCATTTTCATGTATCTCTTACCATTATCCATCAAAAAAAACGCAGAAGATTATCCTTCAAAATCCGCCCTATTAATCGCCCACCTGAATTTTCCACCTGTCACCCAATATCCATTCCCTACTCTCTATTTATTATCCACCCTTCCAAATCGCATGTATGTCTCATAGGGGTCACCAGACACCTTCAACTACACTCGAGCAACATAGCGAAAATATAGTACAACACAACTCTTGGAAAACCTCTAATCCTATATCGAGGGATTCTTTAAGAGTTGGATCGCGAGTGCCTGCCATTGCGACCAAGGATTTTGCTTCCCAACCACAGAACGAAGAACATTCTCCAGTGAGTCCGTTAACAGACGACGGTGATTCGGATTCAGATTCCGACGATATGGAAGGCCGACGACCTGCGCTGCATCGTCCAACCGATGGACGATCGCACCAGCCTTTACTACACAAGGAGGATGATGATGAGGAGAGGGGAAGGACAGGATACGATGCTTCGCCAGATCCACCAGAGCGACCTACCTTTTCAAGAAGATCCACGATGCGAAGTCGAAGTCCAGACACCCAAGCAAAGTTGGCTACAAGAAAGAAGTATACATATGCAGCTTTCTTTCTCGGCTTGAGTTTGGTTAGTTTCGTGATACAGACAGAAACTGCCGTGTACATACAACATCAGCTTGGGTGGAATAAGGCGTACTGCATGCTGTAAGTGTTTGCTGTTTCAGGATATCGCATAGCCCGACTAACCTTTGTTCAATAGCTATTTAACTCACGGATCGTGGTCTCTACTATGGCCTACACAACTCCTCATTCTACGACTGCAAAAATGGAAAATGCCATGGAAAACCTTCTGGAGAAGACACGTCTACCTCATTAGAACAACTGCCCAAATGGTGGAGACCGGGGAACTGGACATACCAAGAGGGCAACGATCACCTATTCCATATATGCTTCGAATGACCTCGTTTGTCACTTGCGCGCTTACGATCGCTGGTGGATCTTGGTACGTTGCTGTCAATCTGACCTCACCATCTGACCTTACGGCTATCTACAACTGCTCGGCTTTCTTCGCATATGCATTCAGTGTACCACTACTCAAAGAAAAGCTTCGATGGGATAAATCCTTTGCTGTTCTTGTAGCTATTGTCGGAGTCTTGATTGTCGCCTACGGAGACGCCAAACCAACAAAACATGGAGGAAAATCTGGAGGCTCAGTTGGTGGTGACCCAAATGCTCACGACGACGAGGCGACAAACCGTGTTCTGGGAAACCTCGTTATTGGTGTCGGCAGCGTGCTCTACGGGTTCTATGAAGTCTTGTACAAGAAATTGGCCTGTCCTCCAGAAGGAACCAGTCCTGGTCGCGGCATGGTTTTCGCCAACACTTTCGGATCCCTGATGGGTTCATTCACTTTACTTGTACTATGGATTCCACTCCCCATCTTACATCTTACCGGTCTCGAAAAGTTCGAACTTCCCCAAGGAGAGGCTGCTTGGATGTTGTTAATTTCCGTCCTTGCAAACGCAACCTTTTCTGGAAGCTTCTTGGTCCTCATCAGTCTCACAAGTCCGGTTTTGAGTAGCGTTGCTGCTCTATTGACCATTTTCCTCGTTGCAATTGTGGACTGGTTGTTTACAGGCATACCATTAAGTCCGGCAGCTATCTCTGGTGGGCTGTTGATTATTGTTGCTTTCCTACTGTTGAGTTGGAGTACCTTTAGAGAGATGCAGGAAGAGAGAAGAAAGAGAGAGGTAGACTTGAGTGATTCGGATAGCGATAAATTCGATGACTAGACATGGTTGGATGGGATGGGCATTACTTTAGGATACAATAGATCGGGGTTCTTTTCTATGATACATGAGGAGTATGGTTCATTTTGCATTTAGACGGCGTTGGATCTTGATGGGTCGGTCAATCCCAAGTATTTTATCTTGCCAAAATTGTCGCAAAACGTGATACTGCAAAGGGTGATACAGAAAGCATGATGATGAACCTTATACAAGACTAAGTACACTATGAATATCAAACTCAATCGCCCAACATCTGAAGGCCTAGATTTGGCTTTGTTGGTGCCTGAAATACACCAGAACAAGTCAGGCCAAAACTTTATATTTAGCGATTAAGAAACGCGCTACGCGTTATTTCGGCCTGTCGCGTTCCCCAGAAATCAATCAATCAATCAATTCCAAATTGGAGAATTATCGGCAACCGCAATTCATTTCGCAGATAGCACCTCATAACGAATTCTCGCAGAGCTTTCACAGGATTGTGGAAGAGACTAACAAAAGCTCAAAGTTTTGGTCGATTTCGGCTAAGACCGAGAACTCACCTATCAAACCCCCCTCTATCAAAACAAGCCCTATTGGGAGATAGAGCAATGGTCAATAAATCTGCTGGACCGGGGGTCTACTCTGCCACTTATAGCAATGTAAGTACCGGCGCTCTTCAGTAGATATCTGAAGAAATTGTTAACAATATGACTGCAGGTCCCAGTTTATGAATATCTGTTTGGGGAGGGTTTGAAAGAGCATGGTAAGCACACAATTGTCTGGCCGACGCCCAAGGTCTTGGGACTGTGCTGACTTGAATGAAGTTATGCGACGGCGACACGACGATTGGATTAATGCCACACATATTCTAAAAGCTGCTGGCTTTGACAAACCAGCTAGGACAAGAATCCTTGAAAGAGAAGTTCAGAAGGAGGAGCATGAGAAGATCCAAGGTGGTTATGGAAAATATCAGGGTGCGCATATACTAGGAGCTAGCACCGACCGTCAACTAATATTTCTTAGGAACTTGGGTTCCTCTTGAAAAAGGTCAGGCTTTAGCACAAAGAAATAATGTCTACGAGAAGCTTCGCACTGTCTTCGAATATACTCCAGGCGAGGTCAGCCCTCCGCCTGCGCCGAAGCATGCAACAAACAAACCAAAGGTTCCAAAGAAACCCGCAGTCCCCAAATGGGGAGCGAGTGAGTCTCTCCACTTTAGATCCAAAGCAATGCTTACAAGATAGAACCAGTGCCACCTCCAGCCCGCCATGTCGAGGAGAACTACGATAATATCAGCGCCCAGCTGAATGATGACGAAAGTGTCGCAGACGACATCACAGTAGCTTCAGCTTCTTATATGGCTGAGGATGATAGATATGACATGTCACAACCACCTACCGGTCATCGAAAGAGGAAAAGGAATGGAGAACGGGATGATTTCCAGCGGGAAGAACCTGAAGATATACTCCGACAAGCCCATATCATGTGGGCCGATGAGCTTCTCGATTACTTTATGGCACCTCCAACAGATATGGCATTGGATAGAAAACCCGAACCGCCCATAAACTTCCAACCAGACTTTATCATTGACACGGACGGCCACACGGGGTTACATTGGGCCGCTGCGATTGGTGATGTCGAAGTCATGAAGCAACTGAAGAGATTTGGAGCTAGTCTTGTTGCTCGAAATAGTCGCCGTGAAACACCTCTAATGCGAGCAGTTCTTTTCACAAATGGTCTAGACAAACAAAGCTTTCCTACTGTTGTCAAAGAGTTGATCAGCACGGTGCATGAAGTTGATGCATGTGGTGCCACAGTTCTACATCATGCAGCAGCTACAACTATCAGTCGGCAAAAGCATCATTGCGCTCGATACTATCTCGACGTCTTATTAGAAAAGATCAATGAGATGTTCGATCCAGACGACGTTCAACGAATACTGGATGCACAAGACATCAACGGCAACACCGCAGTTCACATCGCCGCCAAGAATAAGGCTCGTAAATGCGTAAGAGCATTGATGGGCCGAGGCGCCTCTACAGATATCCTGAACAACGAAAGCCTGACAGCCGAAGAGCTGATTCACGAACTCAACGAACAACGACGAATCGAGCGCCATCACCAAGCCTCCTCTTCACCATTCGCTCCCGACTCCGCACGCCACATCTCTTACCACGATGCCCCCGAACCCGAAACATCCCACCGCGGCGTAGCCCATATCTCCGAAGCCGCCATGTCCGTCAAGAATAGCGCCGAACCACTCCTCCTCGAACGCCTCAACGCTCTCGCCTATTCCTTCGACGAAGAACTCGCGGAAAAGGAAAGCGCCGAAGCGGACGCAACACGCATCTTAAATGGTGTGCACATGGATCTCGCCAGCGTCAGACTCGAAGCGCGGCAGCTGGCCGATACGGAAGAAGACGATGAGACGGTCGCAGCGGCTCAGGCCAGGCTAACGCAGTTGCAGAGTCGCGTGGCGTCGCTTGTGGAGCAGCAGCAGCAATTGCTTCTGTTTACGAGAGCACAGCATGAGCAGGGGAAGGTGAATGGTCATTTGAGTAATGAGGCGGGTGGGAATGAGGAGGAAGAAAAGGTGGCGCTGGTGAAGGAGTTGGGGGAACAGGTTAGGAGGAGGCAGGCGTTGGCGGCGGAGTATTTGGGGGCGTTGGGGTTGGCGGGGGCGGCGGAGGAGGGGGAGGCGTATAAGAGGTTGATTATGAAGACGGTGGGGGTGGGGGATGGAGCGGCGGGGGAGGAGGGTGCGGGAGGGGTGGGCGATTTGTTGAGTGATGAAAATTTGGACTCGTTGATTGAGGATTTGGAGGAGACGGAGAAGGGGAGGGAGGGGGAGGTGTTGGAGTTGGGGGAGTTGTGAGGGGGTTGTGAGGGGAGGTGGAGAGAAAGAGGCGGGTATGCGAGGGGACTGTGAAAGGGAAGGGGGAGAAGGAGGCGCGGGAGATGGCTGTATATGTATGTATCGGGAGACGAATGGGTGTTTGTAAAAAAACATGGAATGGAACGGAATGGGAAGGGCAAACTTGGGGTATGGTATTATTGGAATGCATATAGCAGTTTCTTGGTTTTAATGCGAATGTGTTTGATTTCGTCTAAGCTGTGATGTTTGTTTATTCTTATCACAAATCATTGCAAAGCTAACTTATCTGCCTACACGATGACTGATGGAGTAAGTTCGGAGGATGTAGAGATGAAATATGGGAATAAAGATGTGCTGTGAGTGGAAACAACGAAGATAGGACGCTTGATGCGGAGCGGGAGGAAGAGGAGATGGTAGACTGGGTGCGGATGTGGATGTGGATGTGGTGGAATGGATAGTGAATACAAAGTCAGTGAATCAGAATCGACGTACCTAATCTTTCATTCGATCATCTCATCTACTGACCCAGCGGAAAGAGAGACCAGGGTACGGACTTGACTATATAAATCGTATCTTAAGCGTGTAGGAGAACTTCTTTCGAAATTAAGGGCGCGGAAGAGAAAGATAGTCGGGCCTAGATTGTGTGTGTGTGTGTTGGCAGAGTATACCGAGATTGATATAGATAGATGTACGTTGGAGTAGGAGTGGTTTGAAAGGAATGCTACTATGGGATGGATGGCAGTGGGGTTTAGAAATGGAGGTGCATGGTAGAGATGAAAACACGATAGGGGAATGACAGGCTGACAACGAGAAAGAGGAGCTGTGAATGATGATGACGGTGGTGACGGTGACGGTGACAGTGATATTAAAAAATGACAATGGAATAGATTCCAAGATACTATACTTTTCTATCCTACTTTATTCCTAAGCAGGACGACGGATTAGAAGGATTTTGGTTGATGTAGTAAACATAGGTTAGCAGCAGACTGTGCTTAGAGCAGCATGTCGTCAAGGATTTGAATTGGGTCATGCTTCAAACATAGCAGTGGCTTCCAGTTTGGTGATAGGGAACCAAAAAAGGGGAGAGAAAGAGAACTCATAGATGAGGATTTGGTGACAGGTTCAAAAGAGTTGGGGAAGTGAATGAGTGGAGGGGTAGGAGATGGGAGTGAATGTAATGTAGTGAGCATGCACTTCTTGTTCTTTCGGGTTGAAGGTTTGATTGAGTATATATAAGGGCGTTACTAACAAGAAGATTTGGTTCTTCGCGCTCTCATTGGGATCATAATTAACCATTCCAAGCGTGACGGTAGTTCAGGAGCAACCTACACTCAGTTGGTCGGCAATCTGGAATATCTCATTATGGTAAAACGGGGGAAGGACAGTAATAGAATGATGATATAAACATTTGGCAGTGAATATATTCCGACAGCAATCTATATACAATGATCGACAATGAAAGTTATATCAGCAACGGTCAAAATATAAGACGGTGGATGCCATTAACTGCGACTCTTATGTTCGTTGCAGAAATGCCGGGGAAAGGCTTAACACGTCACTTCTCTTGTCTCAACCTCTCCTTCAGCGACTGCAGCCTCCAAGTTTGATTCGGAGGTTCGGAGCATATTGTCGATGGAGTAGTCGGAGTATGAAAAGTTGAGAACTGCAATAGGAAGTTGAAAAGAATTACTAGAGGGAAAGAGATAAGACTCTTATATACTTAAGGAATTGGGCAACTAATTAGGTTCCACCGGCGAGGTTTGGGCAGTGAATCCTGACTTCGAGAATCGCATGGTGAATGCTGATCATGCTTGATGACGGGGTGCAGGCACAACGCTCCTAAGAAGGTCCAGTGACCAACGAGTATAAAAGTCAGTAGATTGTCGGTGTTCAGTTGTTTGCTAAAGTAGAGTACCGACGATGTAATCAAGAACCGATCTGGGGATGTTTTCTGGAAGGGCACGTAAGTTCTTTAATATACTGGGAGCTGTTCGTGTAAAGCTGCCGCTGCTGCATTCAGTGAGTTTGATCCAGAGTCGGAAATTGGTGGTGAGAATTGATGATTTGACAGCAATGGTCGGAATTTGGATGGTTGACAGTGAAGCGTGAGCACCGAATGCTGTTCCTGTCAATTGTGTGATCGTTTATACTCAGTAGTTCTGGGTCACTGGTGGCCAATGTGCTTTCTCAAGACGTCGAGGTAGCAGTGCTTTACGCTCTGGGGGGCTCTGCTTGTCCTGTTCACTGTGTCCAGAACAGAAGAGCTTCAAAAGAAGGCGCAACGTTGAGTCTAATAGAGCGTCACCGTGCGGAATGATCTTGTTCCCAAAAGGCTGTCAAGACTCATGATGCAATTCCGGGGGCGTTGCCGACGAAAATCTTCTAGGAGATTGTGGAAAGTGACTAGTTTGCTGAAGATTCAAAAATCAAGAGATAGACTTGAACCTACTAAAGTTAGACAACAATGGAGAACATGGTGATGTCAGCCCATGACTCACGCTCATCTTATACATGATAGAGGGTCTGCTGGCTAAATTGCTCTAAGATACCGTGAGTTTTCAGCATCCCGGCGGCTCTAGTTACTGCAATGTCCTAGCCATTGGGACTCAAATCACTCATAGTGAAAGAGCAACTAAACTCGGACCAAAAGGTAGGGCATCGGCACTAAGTGAAGCTCGTTGTCTGACAGATAATTTTTTGTGTCATTGCTCGCTAATAATCAAACGCAGCATAATCCATGTACAGTCGAGCCTCTTCAGAAAAGTCCAGTTGCTCTTGAGGAGATTTCACCTCCGGTGGGAATATAATATTCTTCAACTCTCGCAGCGGCTCAATATCTTCCATCATACCCTTCTCCAACCTGTCCCAAAGAATGCCACATCCCGGCTTGCTCGCCCCCGAAACCTCGATAACTCTTTGATTCGTCACCACAAAATCACATCCGGTATCCCATTGCTCGCCTTTTAGCTCCTCGTCCAAAACTTGACATTCGTGGACTAGTGATATCGTCTTAGTATCCTTGGAAACCGCTCCAATAGAATATAACATCGCCCATTCCAGATCAAAGAATCCATGTCCTTTGCCGAATCTTAACCCTTTGTGATTGATTGCACTAGTGCCTGTAATCATCAAGGAGACCTGCAGGTTCGATTGTCGCATCTCTGTTAGGGTAACATGCCGTCCTAACTTTTCCATGCCATCAAGCATACTCGCCAACTCCCACTTCCGTTCCGGTATCACTTTGGGATCCAAGAGGAAGAACCCTCTGCGGATGCCGTATGTCGTGCATAATACGGTCTTACCGTCCCTCAACGCCTGATATCTCAACTCTTGTAGGCAATTGTCTGGCGCAATGAACAGCTTCTGAGCCTTGCTATAGCAGGGTAACTCGATTAAGTGGCGACCAGCATCATTGGAACCGACGAAGTCGCAGATAAACGAGGAATAGTCATGATCGAATCGAGAATCAGGAATCGCTACATATCGCAGTTCGTCCCACACTCGATTTCGCACTTCGGATTTGTTGGAGGAAGGAGGAGGTGACGGCCCAGGGAGCTGTGTTCTTGAGACAGTCATCACGTCGAGTCGTCTGTGGATGCAACTGTAGGTAAACAGCCGACGTGTAGATTCTGCCGCTAAGAGAGGTCTAGAATGGAAGCGGTGGGATTGTTTTCTCCGTTTTTAAGCCTGTGACTAAGCCGCGAAAGATAGTCGTAAGGAAAGATACCGAAACTTTTGTCGAATCTCAATTGACCCTTTTTATGATGGGAAAGGAAGATTATTTTGCGAAAATACACGATATGTGCCGTGAAACACGGAAATTGAGAAGTTTCACAATCCGAACCGACAGATCTGGGGAAAGCGCCAGCCAACCAAATACTTACGTGTCTCAACTTCCTTCGCCCGTGCCAATCACTCTGATAGTTTTGAAACCGTACGGGTTAGTCGTTTATACCGCTGATTGCTCAAATACTAAGCGTGCCCGGTTTTCACGAGGTGAATACGAGCTCTCTTGGAATATCACGGAAGATTCCCCCTCCGTATCCTTTGGCAGTAATCCATGTTTAGAACTCGATGCATTCCTGGACAGTGTTCCTTCCTATGGGAATTGATGAGTGAATGGGCAGGCACGACGGTGAGCTCAGTTTTCATACGTTTTGACACGGTAACGCTGAGCCAATAATTGGATGCTCGAAGGCATGTCGTGTTAGGCTGGTCGGGTTTGCCTCGAGCCGACGAGAACAGGTGCAGAGGCACACAACCTGAAGTCTCCGTGGATCGGTTGGGATCGCAGAACATCTCGAGGGAGCGCAGAACTCTTTAACTGCGTTCTTCGTTCTATTTGCTTCTTGCACCATTAGTCTCGCACCTTCCCTTACAAGAGTCCTTTGGCCAGTGACTTGGTGGCCCTACCGCTCTTGTTGTGCATGAATCTAGTGATTCAAGAATTTCAAGTGACTCTTAATGGATGCACGACCCGTATCACGCATGTCGTGAAGACATCACGGGCAGCTTAAAGCTTTTACTGGTTACGTCTTTCAGCTTTTCAACGTGAGAGAGTGAATAAAGGTAGACTGGTAGAATGCGCTGCAGATTTTCAAGCAGTTGTAGCCACCAAAGACGCTATAATTAGAAATGAGAGTATTGAATTTTCTGCTTCCTATTCCTATGTTGCATTCCACCTTTTGTGGGCATACTCAGAGACTCTCTATCCAGAAGTAGGACCCACAAGGTCCATTGAAAAGGAGAAGCGAAGATTCTGGTGACAGCTTTTCCCAAATGTCTAGAAGACGGGTATTGGCGGCCGTTTACGTACGGCCCGCGGTCCGTCGCTAGTATCACGGGAGCAGGAAACCTGCTGCCAGTGAACTTCACCATATATTCTGGCCCGCTTGAGCACTGCTAAGGAATGTTGCTGGCAATTACCTATGTATAACCTTGCTCGATCAAAATACTTTCTCCGTCTTTGCTATGCTTGCATCTCAATATCTTAAAAATTTGTTCTCTAAGACCCTGGTCATGGCTCTTTTTCCATCCATAATGTTCGTGGTGTTCCGGGCCAAGGAATTGGCTCTGCCTTGGAAGGATGCTTCAAAGTTCGAGTTCCCTCTACTTACTCTTCCTACCTAGAACATGCGGTATCCACAGGTTCTGTCTTCCTGACGGCATGTATATGTAGGCGTTCATTCTAATGACTCGGGATACTGTGCTTATACGGATGTTCCAATGCATCTTATGCTGATATGGCGCCTACGGGCTCCGCATTATTCGATTCCAAGTATCGAAATTCTCTTTCTGGCCTTAAAACTGGCCAGTGCAATTGGGAATTTTCTGCGGTCCGTCTTCACTTAACTGAATCAATTGGGTGAATGGAGGCAGTAATCTGCAGTCAGTTATCATTGACTGGCTTAACATGGCAAGACGAGCAAAGGTGTAAGCACACGTGACATATTGTTGTAAGATTACATAGATCAGTTTGTTTTGAGTTACTCACCTAAAGCAAGCCTGAACAACCAAAATCGAAAGCCCCAGCGAAAAAGGTCTTCCACAAGGGAATGCTTGTTTGCAGTGAAAGTTCCCTCTAACTTTGCGGCTTAAGGATTGGAATATATGATGCGGGGACCTGCCAGTATATCAAAGAATACCTCATCAGAGGAAATATACTCGGAAGTAGGCCGTCTACGTTCTCACTGTATACCAAAAGTAGCTCCCCAGAGCTTCACACAAATAATGAAAGCGCTTCATACGAACAATCATGGCTCGCATTCGGCACAGCAAGGATGCTAGCATAACGATAATCTGCCGGTGACCAGCAGATATGAACAGTTAGCGGGCCGGACAATGCATTCCGGATGTCTGAATGAGGGCTGACATATGTACAAGGAGAAGCTTGGTCTTGGAATGGTATAGGAATGTGAGTGCCTAAAATCTTGTACCATTGCCAATGATAGTGGCCGGCATAGTGGCACCATCGGCGCTACTTGTGCTGCTCAAAGCCAAGCTTCGAATCAATTTCTCCGCATCAGTAGTATTAAAAGCTCGCTATCATTATTCGGGAGTGATTCACATCAGACAAACCACCTGCAACACAAGGACAATACTTCCTCTTCGTACGACCACTCAAGCTCTTCACATGACCCAAATCGTCCCACCGTATCACTCGAACACAACCCTTCAGAGCAAATCGTGACGTCGTATATCCCATCCATTTTCAATATCCACACATGGACACTATTCCATCGCACAATTTTCGCGCATCGAACCATTCTGTGTTGTGCAAGATCTAGACACCGGTATACTCTATCGATAAACGTCCCGATCCGAGGGGCTGTTGCTTGCTGTGCGACCAACAGTCAGACATACAGACGGAACGGACGGGTTGATATTATCCATGATTGATTGAACCGTCCAAACGGTGCTTTGACAAGGAGAGACAAGAACACAGAACAATAACCAGATGTCTTGCAAGATCTCCGAGGAAAAATATGTTGGGGGCGGAATCTTGTATACATAACTGTGTGTCGGCACTTGAGTCGTATTGCTATTACACTGTATAGGAAGCTTCCATGATCATGACGTTTTGACTCTATCTAGTGATAGATATATTCTTCGTACATGAATGCGAGTGTTCTCGAAGCATTAATTGTTCTCGGGGATGAAGTAAGTATGCTGTGTTCCCTCAACTCTATCTCAATGGGGCTCTAAGTCAATTTTCTACGGAGTCGTGTGCGACCGCTGCTGTAACAAGGCTGTCAACGGCAAGGTACATATCAGACACATTCGACAGAAAAAGAAGAGGCTGCATATCGGTAGACTGTCCGTCTCCGCATGAAGCCAAACTCGAACGGGTGCGGTGTGGAAATTAGTGCGTTGAAAAATCTTCTATGGAAAAAGAAATGTGCATAATTACGCATCGGCCGCGTCCTGGCGACGGAGTTCACGGATCTTCCATATCGTAGTTCATGAAACAGAATTTGAAAGAATTACATGAATTTATTTCCCTTGCCTAGCGAGTCTATAAAGAAAAAGAAATAAAGTGATGAACCATTATGTCTCCTGCAGATCCTCATCGCGCAACAGGACGCCACCATGTAAAAGACCCTGTATTTTCCACCCCTGAACGCAAGCCGAACAATAAACATGACCTCATGTCTTGAACGCACCGTGAATATTTGCTGGCTTGAAAGTTTGTCTAAAAACCTCCAACTCGAGCGCAAAGCTAGGTTTACCGCTAGACCCAGTTGATCTGGAACTTTTCGGAGAAGATGCTGCACTGGAACTCGAAGACGAAGACAAAGATGGCTCTTCGCATGCCTCGAAAGCAAAGATGACAGCCGAGAACTGTTCATTGAATTCGCTGTCGTGAACCAGAAGTTCCCGCCAAAGATTTGCAACTTCTTCCGGAGGATTTTTGAAGCCTGGGCCTAAACCGAATGTCCCGATGACGATCTTATGATAATGATAAAAGATCGCAATACGTAATGCAGTTTTCATGGAGGCTTTCATCAGCTCGCGCTCTGTCTTAAATGAGTATTTCTTGCCCGAGCTATCAAGTTTTGGCCGCTTGACTGTTGGAACGGAGATGATGGGCAGAGCTGAACTCGATTAACAGGGGTCTGACAATAGTTGCTTTCATGAACTTACACTTGTACTCAGACCATGGCTGATACTTTTCTGGCCCAGAACGAAAAACCACTGGGCATGTTAGTAGAAGCATCTCCTTATCCCCACAGAATACTAACCAACATTTTCCGAGAATATGCCCGCTCGATCAGGTATGGGGTAGTTGTTTGGGGTTGAATTATTCGATGCTGGGGTTGTAAGCGACGCGTATAAAGTGCTACGTCTACACAAGCATTCTTCGGGTTGCATAACACCTAGATTGCGCAAGTCAGATCCGTATACATCAATTTGCAGAGCCTTAGACACACCAGCTTCCCAGTCTCCGCCTGGACGCTTTTCATGAGCTGGCATGATGACTGGTATTGGGTGATTTTCGCTGCTCGCCCATTCCAGCGCCAAGTCTACTGCATCTCGCTCCAAGAAAGCTGTCGTGTATTAGCATAAGCTCCTTCAATCACAGCTGGGCAACTTACCGAACGTATATTGTCTTGGTGTCTGCACAGGCTGATCCTTTAAAGTGTCTGAATGGCAAAGATATGAAACTATCGGCCATTGTGTGAATGTATGCCTGATGTAAGGAATGTACGTCTTCTTAGCCTCTGCAGCAATCTCCGAGGGCTTCAACTTCGCCGGTGGCATACTGAGCTACTCAATATTCGGAGAGATCGAGAGGCTTTTCGAGAAGACTTAGTCGAAATCGTAGGAATGATGAACAACAACCGGGTAGTTTTCCGTACAGTATCGTTTATGTTTCTGTAGGTTTAGAAGACGTGTCTGGGTAATTCGAGCAGAGGGGGAAAGCAGTGGTAAATATAGAACTTTGGGGGCCGGTTTGGATACTTTGTGTTCGAAAAAGCAAATGCAAAAAGTAAAAACAATCAGAGAAATGAAAATAACAAAAAAGCGAATCGTTCGATTCACTTACATTCCAAAACTCGATCCGAACACTCAACTCTATAGGCTACCGGTAATATGGTTCATACAGGCATCGATATAAATACCAATATGTTCCACTTCCAGCAGACCACTTCTGGTGATCTCAAGATCCAAACGCAAGGAACTCCAAATGTAATCCGGAGAAAGAGCACCAGCTAACTGAAGAAAATGTTACCTACCAAATGGCAATAAGCCTCCTGCATCCTACCGGACTCGAGTTCAGCAAGATCTTCTCATCGAACTCTTCCGTGAAACAGCAGATTCGCGAGAAAAGATGTATCACATTATCACTTCCCAATCCGATAAGATCCTGCAAGGATAACTTTCCCGTTGATAAACGGGGGACAAAGCGTTGAACCTTTTTTTCCGCGAAACTACCGTGGATTGCCTGTGCATATTCTTGACATTTTCTTTACCAGTGACGGTAAAGAAGCCTCCCTATATACTCTCGTGCAACGTTCCAAAAGTTGTTGCACTCTCAATGACAGTTTGGTGGGTCTGTGTCATGGTATGCCCATGAAAATTTCGTTCGTGACGACGGAGAAAAGGGATAAATGCGAGCTTGAGGCTCAATTTAAGGAATGTGCAATCCTAAATGAGAGAAAGGGATATGTGCATCGTCGAACACCAAGCCCTTTCGAGGCCTGCAGTCGTGGAGGGTAGGGGCGTCAGCAAGATGATTGATGTTCCATCTTTCCATTGCTTTAGTCGTGGAGAGTATCGAGCTGTGTCGCCGTGTTCAGCTGATGATTACTACACAACTTTGACAGATTGGACAGATGGGGTGAAGCAAGAATTCAGACTACGGCTCGGCTCGATTCACGGAGGAGGAAGTTTCGGTTCGGCGATATAATTACCCGAACAAGGTTAGCTCGTGCCCACCTTCACATAATTTCATGGACATGAACTATTTTCACTCCGAGCAAGACGAACAGCACTTTGATGTGCGCCGTCAAGAATGGTCCGCCCTCAATACCTAGCAAAATGTGTCAGGCAAACCCTAGTTCGGACGAGGGCTTTCAATACTTGTAATCAATTGCAAGCGTCCACTCCTTCCTCCATTGCCAATCTACTAGAGCGTTCTCCCACTGACCCGGAGGATATTACCGTCAACGGCTTTATTCGATCCATTAGAAATCAAAAGACGAGGTCGTTTGCTTCTATTGGAGATGGTTCGAGTCTCCAACCCCTACAAGCTCTGCTTACTCCAGAGCAAGCTCAAAGGTCTGCTTGCTACGCCAGCACTTTTGTTACCTATCCCTAATTGCACGGTAGTCTCTCCACCGGTACAGCCGTACGACTTAGCGGATCATGGAAGCCATCCCCGAACCCAAGAGCGCAAAGTCATGAATTACATGTGGCTGAAGTAGATGTCATAGGTGATGCAGATCCTGCCGTATGTAAGGTTTCCGATGTCTGCGAACTGTAGGACAATTTCTGACCTAGAGTGGCAGACGTTCCCGTTGCAGAAGAAGTATCATTCACCTGAATACTTGCGCACCATTCCTCACTTACGAACACGAACGCCTTTCAATTCCGCTTTACTTCGATTTCGGTCGCAATCCATAGCGCAAATCACAAAATTCTTTGCCGAACGAGAGTTCGTACAAACACACCCCCCGATAATTACATCGTCGGATTGTGAGGGTGCGGGGGAAGTCTTCGAAGTGGGAACTTCGCAGAAAGGTCGGGCCACAGATGAAGATGATGGGTCCTTTTTTAGGTCGCCGAAATACTTGACGGTATCAAGCCAATTGCATCTTGAGGCATTAGCCCAATCTGTCGGACAAGTATGGACACTTTCACCAACATTTCGGGCAGAAAAGAGCGATACCGCAAGGCATCTGAGTGAATTTTACATGCTGGAAGCAGAAGTCGCATTTGTGGAAAAAATGGACCATATCATGGATCTTGTCGAGGATATGATCAGGGATATGGTTAAAGCTCTCTATCATTCTCAGGTAGGGCGAGAAATCCTTGAAGGAAAGCGGAGTGGAGAAACTGAGGAAGAAAGTCTCAAGCGGACGGAAGACCTACAGCAGAGATGGCGAGGCATGATGAGCGACCATTGGCCGCGAATTACTTACACAGATGCCATTGACATTTTGCAAAAAAGCTCACAATCCTTTGAGCATTCTCCAACTTGGGAATCTGGTTTACAAGCTGAACACGAACGCTACATTGCCGATACGGTCGGGAAAGGATTGCCCGTCTTTGTGACTTCATACCCAAAGTCCATTAAGCCATTCTACATGCTTCCTTCGCCTTCCTCGGACTCAAGAACCGTAGAATGTTTCGACCTCCTAGTCCCCGAAACATGCGAAATAGTTGGCGGATCCATGCGTGAGTACAGACTGCCTGATCTCATCTCCGCAATGCGGAGGAACGGCATGGTCCAAGGCAATGCCGAGGATGAAGACTTTGGCCCTCTGAAATGGTATGTCGATCTACGTCGATGGGGAAGTGTGCCTCATGGAGGATTTGGCCTAGGGTTCGATAGACTCTTAGGATATCTCACAGGTGTGCCAAATATCAGGGAGATTGTCACATTCCCCAGATGGGTTGGACGATGTGATTGTTAAGGGGTTGAGAAGATTGAACTGGTTGTGAGGGAGACACTTGACCTACGACAAAGCCTTGTGCGAGGTGAGAGATCTCGTGGAGGCTAATTCGCAGCCAGCTACTGTAAGAATAGTAACACGGTTCAACTAATCCGACAAGTAGCAGTACCAGCAACTCTACAGCCATGAAATCCTTCTCACTGACCTCCAGAGAAATAGCATTATCATAGCACTTCTTGTTACATTCGTCTTCTTTAGGACCTACACATGATCACCTGCACACGATGACGGGCATCCTATCTCATAGCACAATCTCAATTTTGCACGCATTGCACCTAGCAATCTTCCACCATCCATCGCAATCTGCTACCCCTTCCGCAGCCCGTCGAATTACTAAGACGTGTCTAGGCTGCTTACTTATCAGCATGGTCATTATCGCAATATGCTGGGAAAATAGGGACACACAATGGCTCGTTGCAAGTGTCGGTCGAACTCCGCCTCCGACTGCTCCTCCCCAACGCATATACGAACTCCAGATGTTATCTTCAGCCTCATCATGCATATACCCCTGGCCCCCAGGTTGCGATACGGCAAGAAACGGTCGGAGAGGCGCAAATAGCATCATCTTGAGATTAAAAATAAAGTAAAGTTCTTACTTACAATAAGGTGAAGATTCCGGTACTGACATGAGATAATGGCGCTGAGCCTGTTTCATGTTTAAATCCATATTCTTGGATGGACGAATGGATCATCTTCTTGAGTATGTTTGCGATATCCGATTTGGTAGATGGGGGAAGTCTTTCATCACATAATCCTGGATAAGTTGAAATCGCGCTTCTTTAATGAATATTCATTTTTAATTTATTCTGCTGTTTTTATTATTTCTATTTTTTGTTTGTTCATCTTTGATTATTTACTCCGGGTACAGTGTCTTTTGCTTCTTCAATTTCTAAACCAGGATGGTGTGGAGATTTTCGGTTCCTGATGTTACATCGATGTATTTATGTACATTTCCACTGTTGGTGATAATGCACGAGTCTAAATACATCCCATGGAAGTGCCGTTAGTCTACTACGAATCACCAACATGTTTCCAACAGAAGTCTCAACACCTTTTCCAGGGTACGACTCGATTCCTGTTTGTGAAGAATTCGAGACCCAACTATTGTGAATGCCGGTCGAGGCATCCGAAAACCCCGGGGAACTTCCCATAGGTAGAACCATGGGTTATCGAAGATCTTCCAACTATTGTATCAATACTGAAATGTACGAGCAGGTCATGGCTGCAAAATTGTGAAATTAAAGCAAGTTTAACCTTGGACAAGCGCCCGCTTGTCACTCACCGAGGACAGGGGCCGAACTCCTTTTGGAAAAAGCTCCGAAATGTGTGTCATCCACCACTCAAAACATAAATGCGCCGCGCATCGTCGTGTTGAAATTAAGCGCCGCATTCCCGCATGCTCAAGCTTGTTTTAACGTTGAAAATTTCTTCAAACTGGACCAATGCATGTCCAATCTCATGGCGAACTTCCCCGAATCAGCCTCGTACTTGGGACGCCTTGATTGCAGAGTAGTTTCAATTGGTACGTTCGTCCCAAAGTCTGCCGGAATGCGGCCATCACACGTATGTTATACAAATCAAGCAGCCCTTACATATTCCCGAAAATCGAAGTAGTGCACGCAATAGCAACCCACCATTATCGCATTTCTTTCTTCTTCTACCAATTCCTTGTGATTTTTCTTATCTTCTCTTTCTCGCTCGCAACAGAAACTTCCTTTTGTCCCCGCCACCTTTTCATTGCAACCTCCAGACAGCCACCGGAAGACGCAAGAAGTCATGGCTTGCTACTCTTCTTCCTTCTTCTCGCCAATCCCATAACCATAAATTTAGACGCGCCGCATCCGTGCGTCTCGTATTTCTTCAGCCAACCATATGGCTTCACACAAATGAAACGGCCCGGACAGGTTATGGCCGTTCCGGTCCGCTGCGTGAATGCTTATTCGTTGGCCAATTTGTTAGCTATAGGTGGGCAATGATGTAGCTTTTTGTTGGCTTCATGACTGTACTTCCTTTTGCAAGGGAGAATTTTCGCTGAGTTCTGCTTTACTTCGCTTTGCTCTCGCGGTTCCTATCCCACTAATCTATCGTTCTGCTTATGCCTGTACTGCGACCTCACTTCGTGGTATAATTCATTCCATATGCAAGTTCAACCAGCATACGTCGTCCCCACGCGCGAAACACGACGCCATCCCTTCACCGCATACCTCACACTTTTGATAAGCCAAATTAAGCGTCGTCATCAAAGCCTTTCTGTCCAGGATCATTCATCTGGGGAAGGTAATGTAAACAGACACGCACATGGCACACACTTTCCATGGTGATCTTAACTGTAAACGCGACGATATCGCTACCGACTACCAAGAGAAGGAACCCAGTTGCTCTGATCATACCTCATCCCTTTCCAAACTTTATCCAAACTTTATCCAAACTTTACATCACATTTACCCACAGGCACGGACAGGCACAGTCAAAGGCAGCGTGCGCCACATGCTATGTATCCATTTACCCCAGTAAACTGACCTTGCACTGTCCCATTCTCGCAATCGTACCCACACGTTCATCTCTCTCTGCCCTTCTTGCAGGGACACCGAGGTACAGAAAACTGTATACACACTATCACACATGCACACTCTCTCCTCGTAGACGCACTCTGCAATGCAGCCGCCGTCCACTACTGCTCTGCCAGTTGCCCTCGATCACCTCAATCACCCCTCCTAATTTACATTCCCCACGCTCATGCCTACGTAGACATACCAGCACGCGGGCCGACACGCATCTAGCCGGCGCCTCTTACTCACCATTTCCTGTGATATCTCTCGCTACCTAACGATCTCCCTCCCCTTGTCTCCCCGTCTCCTCTCGGCTCGACTCGTTGCCTATCACGATGGCACGCTGACAGCAGCCGTATCTGTATGCATATATGTGACGAAGCACCTTTATACTGCAGTCCATCGTTTCAGCAAACATGGCTGAAAACCCGTGGCCGGAAGTTTACCCGCCAATAATCCTCAATCTCAATCTCTATCCACACTCCTGCGCTGCTTGTTCTGCTTCTCGGGATACACAGCGTATCTACTAGAACCGCAGCAGCGCTTTCTTCGACTTCTCTCCCACTTACCTGTGCCCCTTACATACACATATCCACGCATGTGTAATGAAATCCGCACGTCTTTTTCTTCCAACTCTCACTCTCCCAACCAACCACCTAATCTGACTAACCTCAACCATAATCAAACTGAACCAAACCCTCGGGACAAATCCCCATCCACCGTCGGCTGCATGCGCGTCTACGTCCTGATCCGTCTGTATGTATGTTCATCCCATCCCATTTCTCCACGAGGGAATAAAATAAAATAACAAAATAATAAATATTCAAATAAAATAATCAAATAAAATAATCAAATAAAATAATCAAATAAAATAAACTCTCTTCCCATCCACAACCCATGTCTATCCCCGCAATACGAATGGTAATCACCCCCATAAGTGAGATAAATGAAACACATTGCCGAAGCGAAATAAACGCAAAAGGTACCAACACAACAACACCACTAAGAATAGAAAGACAGATATGGGTGCCAAGTTGATGTTGCAAACCCCCACTCCATTTCTCTCTGTGTAGCCGATTCACTTGCCCAGCTGTCCGTTTACCTCTCTGTGTTCTATGCATTCGCTTCTTCGCTCATCGGTCAATACCCACCTAGCTCTGTCTTCCCGCCCCCCCTCTCCCTCTACCCAACCAATCTAATCCCATGTTCCCCTCTTTCCCTCTCCCTCTTCATCACCGTCACCATCACCATCTCTGTTATCCCCCCTCAACCCTATCTCCATAAGCCCAACCCAACACAACACAACACAACACAACCCACCCCAACCCACCCCAACCACACTTACTCTTACATCTCAAAATAGTTCTCACTCCTCACCCTCTTTCTCACTCTCACTCTCACCACATCTCCCCTTCCACCTGAAACAGATCAACTCACTCAGCAGCTTAATCCCCAGATCAAACCGCTTAATTCCGGATCGAAATATTTCTGATATTTTGCGCCTGGTGGATGACTATCAGTATCAGAATATCTCCGTAGGAATTCAGGACATGACTAAAACCTGTCTGATTACTGTACTGTGCTTAACATTCCCCACCCATTCATTCCTTCCAAGCGGCTTCCCGCTTCCCCTCCGGCATCCCCCCACCTAAGGGTTCAACGGTTATCTCACAATTCAATCAACCGCAAAGGATCATTCAGTAAACCACATGTAAAATGTAAAAAATTGTGTCCCATTCAATTAATTAATCCATCTCTCCCAAGCTAAATTTAAAACCGAAAACAAAAAAAAGAATGCCCCTGTCGCAAGTAATCGCTCCAGATACCGTAGTTTATACATGAAAATAAGCATAACATACATACATACAATGAACTTCAACATCTGCTTTGTATTCTCATCTTGTCTTATCTTAACTCTTAGCTGCCCTCCCATCTCCTCTTGTAATCTCGTGCTTTGCCCAGCCCATACCGTAATATTCTTCCATTCCATTCAAAGTAAAACAAAAGAGGAAAAAAGGGAAACGAAAGTTATGGGATATCATTTATCAAAGTAGAAAGCAAAAAAAAAAAGCCAAGCCCAGCCAAAATAGCAAAGGGGCAAACAAGCAAAACATCCATCACATCCAGATACGTTTGATCGATAGATATCAAACACGCATTCAAAGATAAACTCCAGATCTGTGTCATCCGCACCCGAACTCCATTGCCATATACCATTCCTATTCATCCCATCCCATCCCATTCCGTGATACTTTTTTTGCACGCCAGAACCCCAGATTGATTAAGTAGACGAACGGTAAAACCAGATTAGCCACCTTTCCTTCCCGTCTTTCCCTCCCCGCCATTCGCGTTGTCCTCTAGATCATGAACTTGCGATCCAAAACCCTAATTGCTCTTTGATCTTCCCCTCCAATGTTAAGCTTCTCATGTGGAATATCCGTAGCCTTTTGATCGTCATCTGCTCTTTTCTCCTTAGGACTGCTGCTACCGGCTCGGCTGTTATTGCTGCTGTTGCTCTTGTTGTCCGCGATGACTGATACGGAATTAGATGCATGAACAAGACTTGATATGCTTGGGATTATTTGGGCTTGTGATGTTGCACCGCCGTTCATAGAGGGCGACCCGTGATCCCTGCCTGGAGATGTGGCTTCCTTATTGCTCTTAGGGGTGTGATGTGGGGAGGTGGATGTTTGTCGTGGAGGTGTGGCAGTTCGCGACACTCCATTGACGGGAGCAGCTGGTGGGACTGTGGGTGATTGTCCGGTGATGCGAGGATCAATCAAATTATTTTGCATGGCTCGTTGCGCCATTTGTGCTTGTTGCTCCGCCACAATTCGTGCCTGCTCTAACCGAGGGCTGGGGTTGGTTTGATATGGTGTATGGATTGGTTGGGGGCCACCGTTTATCATGTGAGGGGGCGGGGGAGGCAATGATGAGTTTGGATATGGTGGGGGCGCTCGATCGTACGCTGATGGTGGTCCTTGCGCCATTGATGTTGGTATATGCATATTTCGATGATGAGGGCTATAGTGAGGTTGTGAATACGGTGATTGATGTTGAGGAGGCCCTGGTTGGCTTTGGTATGGGGATACATGCACTGATCCAGGTGGTGGGGGCGGAAGTTGTCCTGAGAATATGTGTGGGTGGTGTTGGTATGGTGGGGTTGAAACAGGAGATGGTGGCCAAGCATATCCTCCTTGGGGTACTGGGTAACCGTAAGGCATTCTTTGCGATGGATGCATGTGTGGGTGTGGTTGTTGCATGTATGGGCTTTGTTGCATAGGCGCTCTTGTGACAGCCGGTCCTTGGGCTTCGTGCACCGTCGATTCAGGGTACATTCCCTTAACAGGAACAATGCCTCGAAGCTGAGGATCATTCGTAGGCTGCATCAGCTCTGGGGCGTTCGGGTGCGGCCGCGAGAAGTAGCTGATCAGATGAAGATGCTGTCCAGTTGATGTAGTAATGCTGAAAGATTGCTTCATCAATCCGTCCGGTTTGTATCGGTATCCATCAGGTCCATCACCGTCCATATCCTGATCATCATCGCTTCCCTTTCCACTATCAGGTGTCTTTCCGGCCATCCTCGAAACTGGCGGTGGTACGAATTGGCCTCCTCCTCTCTTGCCCTCCATCTCTCGATATGTCAAAAAGCTTCCGGATACTCTGCTTGCGCTCCATGATTTGCCATCGGTCCATCTTCGCATGCCAGCTTCCCGTTCATCCCAAACAAACACTGATCCCGACTTGATCGATTGTCTCTCCTTCTCTGATAGCCTTCTTTGCACTCGTGGCAATAAACCCAACCGGCAGGCTTCGAACAATTTAATCGCATCCGCGGGAGTACGTACGATACCGTGATATGTGTCCATTGTAGTAGGTAGTTGTGAGGTCGAGCTTCAATTGAAGAAAAACTTATGCGCGAAGAGACAAAATGCTCGAATAAAGAGTTGACCTCAGCAGTGTAAGTCCTAGAGTGCCAAATCGAATGTTAAATCCCCTCTCAGGTTCGCTGTGCGCCGTCTTCTCTCTTTTCTGTTCCTTCGTGTGCTCAGGTTTCTCTTACGTGTTTCCTCGTCGAAAGAGTCGCTGTAAATGGCACGTCGCAGTTACGCGGCGAAGCTTGGCGAATTCTTGGATGTCAGAAATGGAAACTTGTGCGTGCGGGACGTCTGCACGTCGACAACGTTTTAGGGTTTGTTTTGGGTGAATTGAACTGTAGAGAAGTCGTATATGTAGGGCGACCGTTAGATTGCAAGTATTGTCGTGTTTCGAGTTCTCTTCAATCGCTCCTTTGGGCAAGTGCGACGCCTTGTGAATGATATTCTTCGTCCTCTACGCTTCAGATGAAATGTTAGTAAAAAAACTCGTCCCACTCTGGCAAAAAAAGTACAAGACGGAAGTCGAGGCGAAGATGAGACAAGGTGAAGCACAAGGTGACAGAAAGCTTAAACTAAAGCTTTTTGAGGAGCATGGATTTGCAGCAAGTCGCGTATTCTTGTCCAGGTCGTCGAAATAGAAGTCGATCTTTTAAATTGGTTATATGGATCTGCGGCCCAATACTCGTGTATCTACCTCTTTCGATACCAAGCGTCGGTAGTTGAGCAGATTCGCCCAAAAAGAAGAAAAGTGGACGGAACAATCCAATGCGCTAGTCCTCGGTGGTGTATATCGAATGCGATGGATGGATTTACCCGGCTCATGTGAGAGTAGAAGGGATTCCCAGAGGAAGATGTGCGTTGGAAAATGTGTATGAGTGGATTGAGTGGGTTTCGCTTTTTTTTTTTGCTGCTGCGTTTGTTCGATGACGCAGGGAAGTATTTTTGGCGAAGGCGGGATGAGAGGAGGTATATTGCGAATTCCACAGGTGACTTGATGTACCGGTACACAACAGCAAAAAAGTACTTGTGTCGTATGGTGGGAAATAAAAACTCCTTCCGGCTTCCCTCACCTCGTATCCCTCTCTTCCTTGCTCAAATTTGGGGAAAGTTGACGGTATGAAAAAGGCATGTGTATAAAAATATGAGAGAGAAAGAGGAAATGGGTACGTACCTGATAGCCCGATGAGATCCTTCGGTTCTGGAATATATCAACAAATCTGATGGAAATAATGTTGAGGTCGAGATGCGCTGCAATGCCGTGATATACGAAAGGTCGGAGTGATGAGAAGTTCCTAACTTCCTATATATCCAGAGGCGTTGATGCCCGAGAAGTCGAGGTACTTGTGAAGTAGATGGGAAGTTCCTTGCCGATAAGATGTGAGTAATCGTTTTCTCTATCACTCAACAATACGCGTCCGCTTGTAGCTTGTATTATGACAGTCGAGTCAATGAGAGGGAAAGCGTCTATCTTTCTTCTCTTGCTGGTCTGCTCTCCTCTTGTTTCGTCTTTCGTCTTTCGTCCGTCTTATTCTATTTCTGAACCGATGGAAGTTCTCTTTCCGGCTGATGCGTACTTCTTATGTTCGCATAAGAATGAGGACCGTTGTCAAGTGGAGAACCATAAAAAGGGTTCAGGGTTGGAAGGGAGTTTTTGTTTAAGACTAAATAAGCATTCAAGGTTGTCAAAAAATAAGTGATTACTATGAAGGTAGAGTGGAGAAGGAGGCAGAGGGAGTAAGCCTCATAGACTAGTCGAAATAAAATGATGGACCGGCTGGCTGGATATGAGCGCAAGTGAATTGGCGGGAAAGGGTGGAAAAGGGTGGAAAAGGGTGGGAATCGTCGCAAGTAGTCTTCCTCTTCGCTTTTCATTTAACACCAATGGATGGTAGCTAGGCACTCATAGTAAGTAGTCTTAGCTCATAGCCTTCCTGTCTTGGTTGTGGAATGGAGTAGGCAGAGGAGGGATGATACGGGGACGACAAGAAATGCCAATGTTCTGCCCAGGTCGATGGTGGATGTTACCTCTCTTTTAGAGCAGTAATACTAAGCAAATGCCCTCCTGTAGTTTAACACAGTTTAACATGCTAAGAATTACCAAGTTTACCAATTTGATTGTGCCCAGTTAGCATAAAACCCCCAACTCCATCCAACCTTCCAAGAGCTCTCTCCCTTACACTCACTCATTGACGCATATACCAAGCATACGCGCACACTTACAGTAGGTAAGAAAAAGGTTCAATTCTATGTGGGCGTACGACCAAGCTTCCAAGGATTCTAAAAAAGGTAATTGTTTGATGTTGGAGTGGAGCTGGATGAGCCTGGCGATGGGGAAAGCAGATGAATCACCTAAACCATTAATAGCCTTGTTTCGTCACGGATGTGGTGACATTTTAACCCCCAAAAGGGACGATCGTGATGATGTTACCTCTTCGGGAATGGGGCGGAGTCAGCTAGACTAACTGCCTTACCCTAGTAGGAAATTGCTGTTGCACATCTGGATGGCATTTGTTATTCCCGGTAGATGGGAATCTTCCAGGACGTCTAGCAGCAACAGATAGGGAGTGCAAAGTCAGAGAGCATCTATTTTCCCACCTCACCATACTCTGACACGGCCAGTCATCCTATCTGTTGGTTAACCCAGCGCATGACCTGTTCCCAAACGCAAGATAACTTCACAAGATACAGAAAAGCAACCAACAAGAATACCAATACGAAACAAGTGCCGCCGTTCATCCACTACCACTCGCGCAGCTTCTTTTCCCTCACGAGCATTGTAATCTGGAGATCTACATAGCCATCCAAAGCCCCGAAAGTGGACGGATGCCCTCGAATAACCTAAACAAAGTTTATTGTATCTTGGCATTATGTGTCTTACTATTAGCTCTCCTGATGCTTGTTCGGACTCGTGGACGCGTGGGGACCTTGACACAGAGTATGGAGATCGATCTACTCGAGCCTTGCTCATTCTACTCACCAGTCCCCTGTCTGAGTGGTCAGGAAGCTTTAAATTCGTCGGACGCTTTGCCCACTGGAGTCAAGAGGCATTCGTATGCTTCGTAAAAGTCGAGACTCAGGAATGTTATTGAGCATTTCACGGGTGAGAATCTGAGAGATGGCTTCTTGTTAAGCTTCTATCATTTAACTCTGTTCTAACTAGACGATCGAACTGCCGTCATATGAACCTTAAGTGAATAAACCTCCATTCTCTCTACCAACTCTAAATGAAGCACGGTGGCACGTCCCATACGGATGGAACAGACTGGATGAAAGCCCAGCTGGCAGCCGACCGACTACTGTATGCAAAGGAGTAAAAGGAGAGGACCGAAATGTCCGATTCCCATTTCCACCCGTTAAGGATACTCGTCACTCGTTATTGTGCAACAAACCAAGGACGTACTATTATACCCATAGTGGATTGGCGGGCAAGAAGTCTTAATCCGAACCAGGATGTACTAAAGTATTTGGTCCTGCATTCGTAAGCTTCTCAGATTGAGGGCGTCGGATTAGGATTTTTGACGGATAAGCCCCTGGTACCCATTTCACACATCCCGGTCCAAGTGGCTGACTGCAATGGCATTGGCTCGCTCAGTACGAACTAGGATGCTTACAATTCATGAGCTTATTTCATCGCAGAACAAAAAGTGTTGGCGTGAGTATCCTCGCGCGCCTCGGTCCCGGAATACTTGTATAAGCTGGGAAAAGGGCTCGCGAGTCTCCACCATCTCGACTCGAGGCTATTCGTATGCTCGTGATTGATGACTGAGCGTGGAGCAGAATCTTCGATATGACTAACGGCCTCAACAGCGGAGACTTTGGGAAACTACTTACTACGTGCGTATTCGAATTACTGTCGGCAATTCACTCCATGTGCGTCTATTGCTGACCGACCGAGTTGGGTGCATGCACAATATGTTGTTTGTCTTACAACTTCTGATATCGTACCTTCCAAGTTTCAACATTCATCCTATCTTTTCCCCACTACCACCACAACTCACCCACACACATCTATTTTCACTTCTTCCAACCAACACTCATACAACAACCCAAATGTTAGTATCTATCTATGTACAATATCCAACCTACTGGCCAGGCTCTCACCGGATATAAGCTCATACCCTACTGCTGCATCACGCATAACCAAACAACTGCCTGGCGCAGCAGAGCAAAGCCGTAAGCATCGTATTCCCCAAGCCAAGCACCAAAAAAACGCAGCAAAGCCTCACCATCACCGGAAGCCGAACCGGCGTGGCCCCCAACCGCCAGAAAATCTGATTTTTATTCTTACTACAGTACGGCCGTACTGACAGGATAGAACGCCTATTGTACTGTATGTACTTGTACATTGCATATATGGTCAGCAGTCTAAAAGCGTATTTGCATTCTGCACAAGTCGTTTTGGCTTTTATTGAATTTCACCGTACTGTCCTGACCACCCACCTATAAATCCTCTCAATCCCATCCGCAAACCCACTCCGAACCATTCTGTCGGTACCAATGCCCTCTCACACGATGCGCATACACGAGAACGAGGGCACGCATTAGCCGCGAATCGCAGCGTGCGAAGGGCGAAGGAGTCGAATGAGACGCTGTGCTGCGACTTGGGGGGCATAGTTGGCAAACTGTTTGAGGCTTTTCAGTAAGTAACCTTACTTTTACTGTCTCGGCATTTGTGTGCCTACGCCGCCGTTCTAATCTTGGGGTAGCACATATCTTGGCCGCGTAGAAGGTAGCCATGAAACCGTATTGGTGAGAATGAAATGACCACTGATCGTTGGGTGAGAAAACCTGTTGTTTGATTGTAAGGCGAGGGATGTACTGCAATGTGAGGTAAGGCAGGTTATTGAAGTGAGGTGAGGTGATACCAACAACATCCATCTGGCACAGCCGCCAACGTTTAGATCCTGCCTTTGCTGAGGTACTTCATAACATTACATTACATAACCTAACATCAGACACAACACATGATCCTTCTAAGTCTACAATTCTTCAAAGAATAGATAGGATGAGTCACTGGTTGCACTCGCACACAATAGACCGCCTTCCTTACCCCGTTTCAAATACCCCATCCATCACTTCAATCTCATCTCATCTCACTCATACCATCTCATCTCATCTAATATCATCCTATCTCCGCAACCTCTCTACCCTCAAACACTTACCCGCCGCGGCCGCCATACCATCCCATCTCCAGCATCAACAGCACCGAGGGAGGTCCTTCCACCGCGCGTATTGACGCATGAAAATGACACATCCAGTGGAGACAGCCATCTCCACGGCCCCAACCCCAAACGACCTCTCCCGTAATATATTCCTGACCCTTCTCCAACCCAACCCGGATATCTTTGCCGTAATCATACTTTCCCCGTCCAACACACCTTACGAATCCTCCCCCTCCCTCAACCGAAACTTTGAAACGCGCAAACAACCATCCAAGGCCTAAGTTAAACTCCAACTCAATCTGTCCTCTCATTCACTCCGTAGTACATACACCCCCATCCAGCCTAGATAGCCTCGTAAGCAAGCAAATGTCGTCGTCCTCGTCCTAACTATTATCGGCATGCTCGCTCGGATTCATTTGTTTCGTTTCAAGTGCAGTGCCGTGCATGCGCGCGTGCCTGTCCTTATTACCGAAGGTGGAGAAAACGGAGACGGACGTGTGGATATTTCTGGAAAAGACCGATGGATGGAGGGAGGTACTCCGTGCGAGAGAAAAAGTACTGTAGGGTATTGTAAAGTATCCCCGCTTGGGTGTTACGAAAGCTTTTTCGAATTAACCTTATCTTGATTGTGATTCGCGAATAGGGGCTGGTTGTTTTGAAGTGTGGTTGGGAGAGGAGAGGAGAGGAGAGGGGAGGGGAGGATGAAGATGACGACGATGATCTTGTCTTGTAAGATGAGATGAGATGCGGAAATGCGAGAAGAAAAAATAGATGCATATACACCTTCAACTTACAAACTCTACGCCGCCGAGCTTCTTGTCCTCAACACCCCAATATATCTCACCATGCACCACCTAAACTCACCTCTCCATCCAATCTCTGATTCCCCAAAAGCCAAGTCCCGCTCCTCGCAAACTCTCCCCCGTCCAGGAAAACCATTCGTAATCCTTTTCCCCATCACCGGAAAGCCTTCCATTGCAATCACGAAGCGCACTGTATACGTCTACGTCCAACCCAAATCCCCACGTAAGGCTACCTACCCACCCAGGATTATCCCCCGTTCCGTTGTGCTCTTCGGTGCCGAGCCCCCAGCCCAGCCCAGCCCCAGCCCCAGCCTTGTCATGCGTTGCGTTGCGTTGCGTTGCGTTGCGTTGCGTATGCGTAACGTAACGTACGTATCATCTTAAACGCCAACCCCCAACGCAAGCCCTATTTCAATTTATGACCGCGACTGCCTCCTCGCGTTGCAATCGTCTTACAAGTATTTAATGATTTGCTTGTGGTTGGGTGGCACAAATACCCCGATCCCGTTGCGTCTGTCAGAGCTGTAAGCTTAAGTATTAAGGTTCTTACTCCGTACAGCACCCGCGGCCGTAACTCTTTTTTATTTTCCCTCGTTCATCGGTGAAAGTATTTGAGCCGCATAGACGAGACGAGACGTGACGGACGGGCGTAGGCGGATGGATTGATCCATTTTCATTATTTCGTATGTCCGGGTGGTCTGTGAGGTGAGGTAATTTGCTTGCCTAGCTGCTTAAGCAGACAAGGCGATTCCAAGACTCTCATTAAGTTAACTTCTCTTTTCCTTTTTCTTTTTCTTTTTCTTTTTCTTTCTCTTTCTCTTTCTCTTTCTCTTTCTCTTTCTCTGCCAATAACCTATGTTCAGGTAGTTATTACACATCTTTCCTTGACTAACCACGACCGACCCACCCCTTCACTCTCAAAACAAACCAATTAATTACAATCCTGTCAGTTATTCATTTTCTCAACTCACCCCCCAGATAAGAATAAGTTAACCAAAAATTCTTGGCAACCGCCAAGCCGCCCCCAAGACTTTTAAAGCGGGGCCTGTTGGAATCAAACTTTTAAGCATGTTTTTAGGCCATATGCCGTGATTTGGTGCCATCTCCGTGTGGAGTTGTGGTTTTTTTTCGTGAAGGAGCCAATGACGAGCGGGGAGAATGACATCGTCGGAGTTATGCTCGGATTTTGGGGCGACTACTGCAGTCGGCGTGTTCGGCATGCTGGATGGCGTTTTTATAACTGTTGTTTTCGGACTCGCAGCATATTCAAAAGTGTAACGTTATGGGTTTTCTACTTCTCTTTCCATTTCATAATTTCCCCCGCTACCAGAAACCCTCTCCTCTCCATCTCTCACCCTCATCCATGCCATACCAAACCCCATCACGCCCCTCCCTCATCCCTTCATCCCTCCCTCCCCTGCTCGCCTCGTCGGCCGAAATTTCCCTCTCATTCTCAGCGCCAAGCCGCGATAAGCTTCTGGGCAATTTCTAGCTTTTCCTTGCGTACAAATTAACCTTAAACCTAAACTTGGCTTCTCCCTGGCGCATGGGATACGGTACTTGTGATTTGCCTTTTTCGTGGAAAGTTCCGCTCGCTCGCTGGGGCTCGGACTATCGGTGCGAGGAAACTCGGACTTCGTATTTACTGTAATGAAATACGGAAGGACGGACGGATATTCTACTTTACTTGACTTTACTTTACTTGGGATAGATGAGATAGGACGAGGATAAGATGAGATGAGATTGAAGGGATGGAAGAAAGTGGAACGGAGAAATGGAGTCGAGTAATCATCCCGCGTTCCGGTAACCGGTCTCTATATCCTGTCTATGCATGTAATATCTCCTGTAATGTAATATGAATATAGCACACAGTACAGTACAGTAATAATAGGCTATCATCGTTCTCAGAATTGCCCTTTCGAGATATATGTCGCCTACCTACCAACTTCCAACACCTTTATATTATATTACATTACGGCTTTTTCCTTTCCTTTCTCCCGCATAGCCTTCAGAGTCGACCTGGTTGCAATTGGAGGCCTCGGACACGATTACTGATAACTTCCGTTTCCAAGCCTGCGGGCTGCTTGCTTGCTTGCTTGCTTGCTTGTCAAACTTTAACCATAAAGTAAAGCTGCCCGCGTCAGATACAGATACAATGCGGTGTCAAGGTAGGTGCAGGTTTGATATTTGCAGACATACACACCTCTGTACGAAGCACTTAGCGAGTGCGATAGCGACGTCCCTTCTCCAGGGAGCATCTTACCTAAGTAGGTACTGATAATACAATACCCTACAGCAGCGCTGCGGTGAGCTTGGGCTTGTCTCTCCTCTACCAGGTATTGCCGTCCAGATATCTCCAAAGTGCTTACTCCTCCCCCGTCCCCGTCCCTCGCACAGAAAGCCTAATCGGGTAATCCTTCAACCGACAATCAGCTGAGATGGCAATGGCCTAAAACAGCATACGGTATTGCAAATAGCTGAGTCTGGAGTCTCGATCTATGCAATGAATGGTTGGATGCTGCTACGGACTTATGAGTTGTTACTCATGGCCTGAGTAAGTTGCTGATTAAGTACCCGGATGCGATTCCCTGGAGGCAAGCAAGGTGAAAGGACAGTTGCCTAACTAACTATTTATTCCTCAAGCCATGCCCCCACAGAACGAGTAAGATCACGCAAAGGCTTATCCTGAGCCTCAATTGACGTCGAATTTACCTATTTACGTATAGAATAATGCGATCCTTCCCTCCCTCGCTCATCCTGCCGCCTGTCTGAGTAAGTCGGAACGAAAGGCAGCGGGCAGATCTGTGCGCTTCGGATTACCTTCCCTTTATCTTTCCCTCACCGATGCGATAGCCACAATCATATCCATTCAGCTTTCGTTGACAACTTGACAGAGGAGAAACATCACCACCACAGTCCAGACACACAAACGAAAGAAGTAAGCATTTGCTTGGCGTAAGCAATGGCTTGCGTAAGGGCCCTGGTAGTTGATTCCAGGAAATGGAATAAGGTTGGAGAGACGAAGGAAGGGAAGCGAGACACGATACGATACGAGATGCCGGATTCGCTTCGTGTACTTCGTACTTTGTGGGATAAGTACGAAATAGGTTCCGTACCTTGACTGGAATGGAATAAGTCACAGCTGCGACCTGCTGATGAATGATGATTGATCAATGACTATTGATTGATAGTTGCGAATGACAAAGCGCACGCGCGCAACTACGTGGAAAGCTTATCATCATACTTCGTAGTTCAGCCATCGTACGACGACGTATGTACCGCAGGAGTAGTAAAAAGCCAAGAGCAAAAAGCAAAAAACAAAGTTTAAGTTAAGGTTGAATTAATCGACGCCACCCCCCATACCTGACCTGTTCGTTTTGTTTGTCCAGCGTATGCAAGTAAAGTTCTTATTCGTCGTTCACGGTATGTGTCCTTCCGAGAATCCCGCATGGTGTTACGTCGCACATTACTGTAAATGTGTATTTCCCATCCCTTCCACGACTCAGTATTGCTCTTCCTTCTTAGATAGGCTATCCGATCCACACGCATCAAAAATCCCACAATCACGATGTGGACCAAGGAAAGTCATAGTGCATACAGCGGAGCAAGCCCGGGTAAAAAAGGAATAAACGTCGTAACAAGCTTAATTCCTTCGCGGGACCCCGGCCCCTGTCCTCCAAACCTTTTTTCGCAGAGTGGGATTGGGAGTATGGGAGCATCCCTGCTGGGACGCCGGAAAGGCCGCGTCATCTGGTTATGAATTGGGAGGGTTCTGCTGGCCTTGGCACCGTGCTTGGGAGCTGGGATACTGGAGCTGTGGATACGGGATGGGACTTGGTGGTGAGAGGAAAAGGGCGTCGGAAGTCGAGGTCGGTATTTGAGAGTTTGTGGGTGAGATGGAGGAGTTGCTGTGGGTTGATTTGGCGGAGGTTTGACATAAGGAGGAATGCGGTTGTGAGTTAATGTGAGTTAATATGTAAGGTAGGTAGCATACTGAGGTATAGTGGCTGAGGAGAGGGAAGGAGTCAGATCTTAGATCTTAATACGGTGCTGTGGTGCGATAGGAAGTCACCATGTGGAAATCCTTCAACCGTTCTAGAACCGCAACAGGCCTGGAGAGAGATTCTGCCCGCTGATTGGCGGCAAATTCTTTCCCTATATCGACGTCGAGAGAAACCACTCCCTCACAGCATCATCGATTCAGCATGGAAGAGGCACAATGACGAGAACCGGAAGAGTCCTAATAATGACCCTGATGTACTGGCCAGCAAACCCATGCTGCAAGTTGCTACTGCGCTTATTCAGCGCCGGCCATGTCGTTACGTGAAAGGCCCCTGAACCTCGTGCTCACCTCTTAACTCTGTACGTCCAACGCTCGCATCTGAACGGTTTAATATTACCCCGTTGCTCGCTTTCCAAGACGTTTGACATCCAACTGTTGAAATGCCTTCGGAACATCGTATAACGTACCATCGATGACCATGACTGCCGTGACGGCGGGGCCAGTGCTGACTGTGCATCTCGGCGAAGTTGCGGAATTCCGTGAGTGTAGAACACGAGTGTGCTGTGGTATGCTATGCGAAGAGACGATGTGCTTTGGGGTCATATGTATGTAAAGATTTGAGGACACATAGTCAGTCTTTGGGAGCCAGGATCGTGTGCATCAGCAGGTAACTGTCCAGAATTTTTTCGAACAAATGCCGGGCGGACCTCAGATGCACTCCTGATCAAGTATATCTTTTGCGCATAAGCTTGTTTGTGTCCCAGGTAGATAAATTATCTCTAGATTGAAGTTTGCTATCTAGTTCCCAGCTTTTGCATATCGGATATTGTATCGGACATAAAAATAGGCTATTCGGTGTTTTCGCATGATGCAGCCTGGTGGGAAGTGCATGAATTCATCGTCCCGCGGGCATGATATCTTGTGTAAAGTCCGAGGAGGTCATCTTCAGCTTCATGCTGTAAGACGTATGAACCGACTGGATATACACGTCAAGGTGACACTGGCAGAGACGCACCATTAGTAGGTATATGCGTTGCTACTCGGAGATAGTCTAGCATCCGACCACCTCGCAGAGCGGCAGAACTAGCAGTCCTCTCACGTTTCTTCGTTTTAATTGATTCCTACACTCTGACGACGTGAAATTCTGCCTTGCATGGTTCTATTTTTCATATGTGATCGTAAAAGGGTTAGAAGCGATAGCTTGGAGAAGTGTGATGACGTATCCCAGCGCTTTGAGATATCTTTACACAAGTGTGATCTCCTCGAACTTTGCGTTTTCAAACCACTCCCATTCGGTTGGGGCAACAAGTCCGATGCGTTGGTATTCTTTACCTCCTTCTTCTAGTGGTACTAGGACTAACCCAACACTCGTACTTCCTAGACTCAGGAGAAAGACATCAACAGGTGGTTGTGGCAGATGATCGAAATTCACCTTCAAGATCTCTCCGTTGACCATGAAATCTCCATTCTTGGATCGCTTTGGTTGAATGACTTGACCACTTAGAAAGATTCTTCCCATAGTCAGAGTCCCATTGGGGTCTTTTCCCTCTGGGATGATGCTGACGTGGAGAAAAGTTGGGTCAGTAAAGCGTCCGTCCAGTGGTACATGTATGAACTCCTTCTCGTTTGTTCTTCGTCGGAATATTCTATCTTCCCTAAGAAGTTCGTACGTGATTGGTATATCCATCTTAGCCCAGGACCAAGATGGCCCATAATTAACTGTGCTCTGTCCCCGAGCATTGTTCGAAAACCACTTCCAACATAAACCTTTCAGCAGATCTTTGCGCCACAGGCCAGCAACATACTCGTCATCCAGCAGATATGCAAATTCTGTAGCAAGTCCTGAAAGTGCAGGGAATTTGTCTGTACGATGGGTAAGCTCACGTCTGGCATAATCTTGCACCATGTTACGCCACAACTCATAATGCTTTGCGACAGCAAGCTCGTGATTGGCTCCTGCGATATCGCTGTTATATATCTTGTCCAAGCAACGTAAAGTCCTGTCTGGGCTACCTCGCGACAATGAAGATTTTAAAGTCCACTTGGTATGTCCTGGTACATAATCTCGATCTGAGATACGCGCTTCTCTACATTCGAATAACATTGTATGTTTGGTAAAGTACAAGATTCTGGGTGATAGTTCTCGCTCTTGGAGTGTCCAGCTTCTTCGATTCAAAGTACTACGATTAAAAACGCTGTCCCATCCAGTGTAAAGCGGTTTTAGTAAAACGCCTGGGTGACCTTGCCTGGAAGGAAGAAGAGGAAGTTCATTGTGTGAAGCAAAAAGTCCATCATCGCAGTTAGCGGCTGCGGCTGCGGCAACAGTACAGTACGCATGAGAGTAGATTTTCCCCATTACCGCGGATTCCCGTTGCCAGTCTTCAGCAGAATCTTGCACAATACATAAAGAATCTATCCATAGGAATTGTATGCCAAGGCCTCTTGTGACCGTTAGGGCATCGCGAAATGTTCGAGGAAGTCTTCTGAAAGGAATGCCAGCTTTCCGCTCATTGAGCGTTGCAAGTTTAGTCGTGGCAATCTCCGGCATCTCCTTGCCCCAACAATGTGAAAGGGCTAAGTACTTTGAATAATCTCCGCCATGAAATGAAGTTTCGATCAATCGAGGCGACTTGCCACGTCGACCAACCCCAATGAGTCGACGTGGTCGGAATTGCGTGTCGTACAACATGTTGCAATGTTCATGAGTATCCCTACACTCACGAATCCAAGACAGTGCAACTGACATAACCCTCTCGCTCTTGGGAGAAAGCGTACTGCAGTATGGATCGTCTGTCGTGTGTGAGAATAGAGCGCTGTAGAGGGAGAAGCAACTGAAAGGTGAATAGGACTTTCATACCAGATGTTTCGACGTCAAACAAGTAGGATAATCCGTCCTGTCCAACGCGGTAAGAGACCAAGTTTCGATATGGATTGGGGAACATTCCACGCATGCAATCGACTTTGAAGTAAGTTCGATGGGCTTCATTGCGAAATGGGCTGGCGGAGATGGTGCTTGAAAACAGTTCACATACGTGACACCCATTTTTAGCAGAGTTCTGTAAATTCTTAATGGAGGTATGGTGAAGATGGAGAGTCTTGATACCGGCGCCGTTCATGTCAAAGAATAGCTTTTGCGGTATTGCCAAGCATGATTCGCAGAGTGTTCCATTCATGACTTTGTATGCGGGGCAAGTCCATTGAGCGCAGTATTTGTAACCTCGAGACACGAATGTTCCTACGATGAAAGGTGGGGTGTCATGGTATCCCACCACGTGACTATGAGCCCTTCAGTTGGCTTCAGTTGGGTGTCGAAGGCCGTCGGAATGTTTACATCAACGTTTCGATTTTGTTTGGAGTAGGATAATATACATATATTACACTTCATCTTTAGGGAAGAGATTTTTGTATCAGTATGTCAAGATGTCTCTAGTTCTTGGTAGGGCTTATTAGTAGTGAATGAGGGTAAGTGCGGTTCATGAAATATTGCTCCTTCCATACCATGGTTAAGGTTAACTACCGGAGAGTACCTATCCAGCTTTGATCTACAGAGTGTCCTCCTTCTACTGTAACTTATCAACACCGAAACTTCCCACCTAGAAATAACCATATCCTATGATCACTTAATCATCATTCTTACTTGCTCCATATTCCTTGAGAATGAGTCGTCACGGTGATTTCGCATACTCAACGCGACACGAACGCTCAAGCTCTGCCACCACAACACCCAAATCCTCTATTGGCAACAAGATTTTCAAGCGCGTCCGTCGAGCAGCACGTACCTCATCAAGCAGACTATCCGTGTCTTTCGCAGATTCGGATCTACCAAAAGAGAATGCGCCCCAGAAAAGTCAGTTACACTGTATGAAAACCGCCAAACGACCACAGCAGAAGCGTCGATCTCTGTCAGCTATGAGTAACAACTCATCTGGAGTGTTCGAGGGATATTCAGAGAGTGAAGATTTATCTAATCTCGATAGCGAAGTCGAAGAGTTATCCTGGAACATCATTGACCGAGAAATAATGGAATGGGATTATGTTCGTCGAACGGGCCGTCCCTTTTGGTGGTCATCAGAGTCGAAGTCTGGTCGCCTGCGTTCTTTGATAACGAGGAAACTAGCAGAGGAAAGGAACAGTTTTCAGATCGCTGAGGAGGGAGACGAACCAACCTCAAGGCAGATCATTCCCATGCGACGAGCTATTTCTGAGAGCAATCTTCCAACAACCTCATTGGTTACAGACGAACTGGTACAGATGATTGCTGTACAACTCCTCGGAGCCTGTTTCACTTTACCACCTGAATACCTGGTACCTCTCACTCCAGCACTGAGTTCTTACAACAGGAAAGGGTGCTCAAAACTCCCAAACTCTTGCATGATTAGTGCGCTCCGTATGCACACACAATTTCGATACTCTCCCTGCTTCGGCCACCAAGCGCGAAACACTTCACCAATACAACCATGGGATGGAATATATGACGGTGCTTCGAGGTATTCTGGATCCCCACCAGATACAAGTGGAGCGAAGACACCAGTTATTGGTATATCAGGGCCAATACGAAGACGAACTAGGCTACAGAAGGCCTTGAAAGCCCTGAATGTCACTGAGACATCGGCTGATTCTTATAATTCGGAAAGTCACGACCACTCCAACGTGACTCACACCAACGATGATGACATTGATACTTCGAACGTATACAGAGGGATGCAGTCATCGCAACGATCCAGAACCATGTACCGCTTACAGCCAGTTTTGCGATCCGAACCTCACCCCGTGTTCGTGCAGCCAGTTAGGGAGCTGGTAGTAAGAAGGTGGAGGTTACTTAGGAGACAATTTGGAGGCAGCCTCCACTCAGCTGTCCCAGCGACCCCTTCCGAAGAAGTCGGGACCGACCTTGCAACTGGTGCAACAAGTCCCTTATTGAGCAGCGATACACGATCTCGCAGGCAGAAAGCACAGGAAAGGGGTGAAATTCATAGTTGCAGTACGGAAAGTACCCCGCTTTATAATACCCCTGTTACAGGAAGTATAACGCCAGCTGCTAGTGAACACCTATCATTTTTGTATGCCTCAAGACCAGACTCACCCGAAAGACCAAGGGGAGTATCGCAACTAGATCCAGACCAGAATGTGGACGATTCGGATCAGATCCATCAAATCATTAAACCACCAGACGAGGAGCTTTTCATAGAGACTGGCGCATACATTTCCCCTAACATGACGATGACGAAATCCGATGCGGGCTTCTTCTTCGTCCAATCAGAGTCGGATATGCAATTCAATCGTCTGGGTTTTGTACCCAAGGGCACTCCTAGACGGCAGCGAATGACTAGCATGCTATCTGAAATGCATGTTCCCAAAGATGATAGCGTTCCAAAAGGACACCAGTTGACCGTACATCAAAACTCTTCGTGCGGAGCGACTGCTGCGATGTATGATGCATCAGTCGATGAACTCGGCCAGAGAAGTAGACGACGTCAAGGAGGATCAGAGAATGGATTGGATCTTCCGCCTAATGCGAACGGCAGTTTGAAAGGGGCGTATCACCCCCCAATGGTGAGGACCAGCACGAACGAAACCCAGATTTTCAGACCGGCTAGTGATGGTATTGAGCTCGACGGACTCCCTGTTGGCCCCGGTGAGGAATTTTGGGACGACTCGGTGGATAAGAAAGGCAAGAGAAAGGAGCGAACGTATCTTTGAAATTGCACGGTGGGCCTGTGCTATAAATTGTAGTCAAATACCTTGAATAGAACTGTTGTACTGGACCGTCAAGAACCGTTGAACCTGCCTGGGTATCACTATAGCGTTCAATACAATGCTGTCGTCTGCCCCCGAGTCTCCGTAATAATACAAGTGTCCACATCCATAACGCCATTAATACCCTTTCCATTCTTATGCGCCCGAATCCAAATCTATGACCAATCTCCAATCTACCTTTAGCCAGGGGTTGTCTCTCCTTCCGGCTTCATTCCCACCATCTCATATTCTCCAGCTCCATCTCTTCCCCTCCCTCTTCCTCTACCCCTTCCGTAGCCCTGCTCCATATCCCCTCCATCTTGCGACACCTCAATATTTTGGGAAGTTGCGTTATTCTGCGCGGTACTCGAGCTGCCGAAATTTATGGGCCGTAGTTCTCTCCACTGACAACTCCACACTCCGAGACTTATCATTAATGCTACACTCGCAACCTGCAAGGCCCACCACAACCAGTTCTGTGGGATGGATTTCGAATACAGCGACGTGACGACCAGATGGAGAAAGTGGATGGTGAGTGCGAAATCGGGGACTAGTTTGCTGCGCGATACGAATATGAGGAGGGAAATAACTCTGCGGGATGTGTCAGTTAATGAAAGCGCATCGCGACGATGAGATTCAGGAGAGAAGCGCAGTTTAACAAGGGATCACCTACCCAATGAAGCAATTCAGCATCCAAACCAGCCCCAGCATCCACCCGACTGTTGTATCGCCCCGCAGACTCCTCCAACTAAACACCAAATCCAGGGAAAATTGTCGCCCGGCCACCAGCGCCGTAAACAATATCAGTAGCGTGCCGACGAGGTACCATATTGCTTGTAGAAGTACGATTTGCGTGAGGATTTTCAAGGGAGGAAGCTCGGTGAGAGCGCCTGATCGTGGAGGACGTCTTCGGCGCGCCATATAAATGGGGGGTTGTGTGTGTATGGGTGTGCTACCGTGTTTGTGAATATGATATGCACATTTCTTGCCAGTTTGGTGGAAGGTTGATGTCAGTTCGTCAGCAGTGTCGGGAGAGGCCAGAACATAAAGGCGGGATGCTGAATTAAGCTTAGCGTGGTTAATTCTGCCGGACAAGCTTCAAGTGCGCGGGAGAGCTTCACTTCTGTAGTTGTGAAGAAGAAATGTCCATTTACTGATAGATTGGTGTGGTCAAAGTCACAGTACTAGGTATTTAACCGCATTATCCATGGATCTAAATTGCTATACTAATCTATTCACAGCTCCTACCAACTTCAATCGCACAGTCCATACAAACTGATACCCCCACCGAATTCGCCGCCATGGGACTTTTCGGTTCAGCTCAAGCATCTTTACCCCCTCCAAAGATTGGTCCAGACGGCGCACCTATAGCACCGGACCGAAGTCAAAGATCAAGATGCTGGGAAGCAAGAGATGCTTACTTTAAGTGCCTAGACAAAGCCGATATCATCGACAGCCTCACGGATAAGGACAAAGCGGAAAAAGCATGTTCGGCGGAAGGAAGAGCATTTGAGGGCAATTGCGCAACGAGCTGGGTAAGTGCCGCAAATTAAACTGTTCGTTGGTCTGTATTGTGAGTCGTGGAGCTGATGGGTGAGGTTTCTTAGGTCCAGTATTTCAAGAAGAGGAGAGTCATGGAATATCAGCGCGAACAAACATTGCAGAGGTTAAAGGCGGAGGGAGCACAACAAATGCCCGGTCAGATTGGTCCACCGGCTCCAGGGCAAAGGCCGTGAGGTGTTTCTAGAGGAAAAAAGAAAGCACACATGTACAACACCACAGCATTTGGGACGGAGTCATGCTTCGGCCTAGGGTATTTATGAGTATAATGAATCTCTCCTACAACATTTACTGCTATGATATGTATATTGTTCTTCTAATATGTGAAAGTCGCACAACCCTCACTCAAGCTATCTTGGCGAACGAAGCAGGTATCTCCAAAGGCATGATCAACTGTGACCTAGTGGCCGACGTGGGAAAAGAATGATGCACCAACATGTTTGTGAAAAGGTTGAGCTTCACCGGTAGTACGCGAGGAGGTAGTTGCTGGCCCGGCTATCCTAGTAATGGGAGTTTGGACATATGGCTTGGGTCATCCAATGTCTATTAAAGTAGTTCTCTTGGAAATACTGTCGAGTATGTCAATACCCCATAAGTCAGGCTGGCGCATTTCCAAGTTCTGGAATCATATCACTCTCTGCAACAACTAGCAGTTGCAGCCGTTTTATGCTCGAGATTGAACACATGTGGTTAAACATATAATTAGGTTTTGTACGGCGGACAATAACTGCAACTCTCTCTCACCGTATAGACCCAAGTCCTAAGGAGAATTCCCCGCACTTCAGAAGTTCTCATTACACTTGCGTACCATTGTAAGCATGGCCAATAAAACCATGCATTCATTTCTGGTTCTGGTACAACCTGCTTACATTAAGGAGCTCAACTACGGATTTGACAGAGGTGCAACCTCCATATCAGCACCTAACATCGAACTTTGATTCAGCGCCAGCCTGATATATACATTAGACCGTTCGGTTCCACGCCCGGCTGTCTTCCCATTTTCTGCCTGACCAGAAACAAGTCCAAAGCTTCCCGAGCCTTAGAGGATCTCTCATCTCCTTTCCTTCACCACACAGTCACTCTGCATCTGTTTTCCGTCACCTAGCCACCCCACTGCTATCCACCAACATACCAGATCCATCCTCCCTCACCACCGATCCTCATCCTAGTTCTTAACGCACAGTCCCTGCCCGACCACCAAATTATCGCACGCAGGATCTATCTCTTTATTCAGCTGCTTCAACGTATCGAGCGAGATATTGCTCTTCGCATCCACGATGTCACAGGTGTCACCCATTTGGACAACGTAGAACGTTTTGCAATTTGCGGCTGTGCCGGGGAGCACAACGCCTGTGCTGTTGGTGCTGCCGGCTGCGGGTTGGATGGATGATGTGCTGTTGGTGGACTCAGAGGTGGTGCTTGCGGAGTCTGTGATGCTATAGGACAAGTGTTAGTAAAGGCTGGGAGTACGGGGAATGGGAGAAAGAACGGAGTAGTGAGAGAACTTACGACCGTGGGAGGAGCGGGGAAGCGTGGATTGATGCGACTAGGAGCGCAACAGCTGCGATGGTAGTTGAGAACTGCATGTTGATTTCGACAAAGCGCAAAGATTGAAGAGATCAAGTGTTTAAGGAATGCGAAGATCGATTAAAAATAAGGAACGGAGATCGAGCAGGCACCTGGACTGCTTTCTACGATTAAAAAATAAAGGAATGGATTAGAGACTTGACTGGACTTGATTCCTTTCTGTCGCAGCGCTTCCCGCTCACTTTATAGAAGTGGGAATTTGACTTCCATCTGGTCACACGACTCAGTCGTCTTTGCTGATACAGAACGGATGAAGATAACAGCATCCGTTCGGACGAGCCAAGATTATGATGCGAAGGAAAGCTCGTGGTGTGGCACTGCGCCCCAGACTGGAGGTGATGCATATCGTGAGGTTTGAAAAAGTTTGGTTGAAAGAAACTTCTTTCTAGTTGAAGGGACGTGGGCACGGGGTGTTATGCATAAATGAACGGACCTTACTTTGATGTTGAGATGTCACTGTGGTTTTTGATAGGATGTCAAAAAGCCAAATATGAAGTCGACGATATGGAATTTCCGAACAGCAAAGAATTCAACTCTTAGCTGCAATCAGTCATACCTCGAGAGATGCATCTATCTCCTAATCTTCAGCCCTCATTCACATCTTCATCAACAGCACTGCTTCCATCCCCCAATAACATCTCCGTTTCACCGCACCACAAAAGTCTCCACGAAGAACACCTATGATCTACAGATCTTCAATTATGCTTAAACTTAGTGCATCTGAACAATCCTCCGACAGCAGCGCGGTCCTTCCTGGCTTGGCCCTGTTTCAACTGAGTATAGCAACATCATGCGACATGAAACGTCTGTGAGGGGTTGGTTTCGGGAAATGGCACCATTTTTGACAAGTCTGCGATATCCGAAGTAGTGATCAGTTAGATTTTTAATCTAGATTCTAGACTGGATGGGAATGTCATAAGAATGCTTCGTTGTGATAATCATGTGATATAGTGCTGTGCTGGAATGGAATACTAGCTCACTTAGCTTCGGTATCTGTTGAAAGTATCGTCAAACCTTGAATCTGGATTTTGAAACCGGCTGTGAGTCAAAAAGTTTTCGGCATCGGTTTTGACGTGACTAGTAGTTTGGAGCTCGACGGAATCTGCTCGGGCTTGATGCACAATGGTAAACACGCTCTAAGGGTCGCCCTCATCCCAAAATCTCGAGTCAATATAAGGCGATGTGGATGTCACGCAAACCCGCAGATACCATCATATTATCTCGCCATTAACCGACCAAATCGCGTTCGTTGGAACCAATTGGATTCGAGAATAACTTTTTCTCCAGTGCAGCGAAGTAGCGCGCGCTTCGAGAGACTGAAAATCAGCCATCTGCGCACTTCCGACGAGAGGACCACTACCGAGAAATATCCAGCAGAACATCCAACGTGAATCTTCGAAGACGGTGGACCCAAAGCTGTTAAGATAGTGGGGAATAATAGCCCGAAAGCTTGATAGCGAAATCGCGTATATTCTGTGACCAAGATCCTCTGTCTAATACTACCTGATAGATATACCTTCTAGATCTACATACGAGTAGCTGCAGAAGCGATATAGATGGGATAGAAATAAGCTTGGAGCGATATAGCATCTACTCGTTTTCTTCTATACATCTCTACTCTATGTACGCGTGAATCCTTCTCTTTCTAATAGTCATAAATGGGATTCTATCATCTCATCTCATCATTGATCCCAAACGTAGACCAGCGCAGGCTTCAAATTTCGCCTTCTCCTCCTTCTTCTAAGATTGTGTTTTCTCCCCCCTCTAGCCCGTTCCCGTCTATCTTCGCCGATAACCCTATTCTGGACTGCATCGCCAATCAAACCAAAGCGTATGCTTCGCTGCGAGCTGCTCCACCGCCATTACCCGGCATCATATCGGGACTCGCTTGTTGTTGAGACTAGAACCTAAAAGTCGTTGAGCACGCGGGGTCGAGAGAGCTTAGGAGTCCAAGATCAGAGGTTCAGCCGGTTGTGTAAAACTTGGTAGAAGCCTCACACAATGCGAAGGGGAGCGGCAAGCAAGTTATCTGGAAGAGCACTGAAACCCTAACATAATGTAGAACCAGGCGTGCGGCGATCCATACCCAGGAGTTCCCGCGCGGAACATGACAGTCGTATCCAACAGGCTTAATAGTCTGTTTCTCTCCCCCTTTTGATCCTAGAGTCTTTGCGTTGTATTTATACGAAAGAAGTCGTTATCCATATCCAGTTATCCGATCTTTTCAAGAAGTGCTTGTTCTAGAAGGCGTGGTTCTCTTGAATCGCTCTCGTACTCTTTCGTAGATAGGCGCCTTTGGTTCCTGGAGCTCATAAAGTGGTTTGTGTTCTTCAAAGATGTCGTGAATATCGTCATAATCTACATGCACGAAAGCTCTTTCGACATCAGATAAACCTGTAACAAATTAGTCATCGAAATACAAGGGTCAACTGCTAACGTACCCTCAAGCTTCCGTTGCAAGGTCTGAGAAACATCATGGGTGACTTTCAAAGGCTCGTCCTGTCCCATGATGATATCGACTTCGACGTAGTACTTCTCACCAGCAGAGTATGCCCTCGCCTAGAATCAATTAGCTTCGAGTTAATGGAAAAGGGGTAATTCACATACGGTATCGATCTTGATAATGCGAGGATCATGGGTAACAGCCACATAAACGAGCTTATTCAAGAACTCCTGTGGTGCACTCTGTCCAACCAAAAGCCACATGTGCTCAAAGGCAGTTGACGCCCAAGAGAAAAGGATCAAACATGCAATGGCAATGGCGCCGGCAGGGTCAAGAAACCAGACTTTCTTGAACTTGGTCCCGACAATAGACATGATCAAACCGAAGACGTTAACCACGATATCGTTGCGATGATCCAGCATGAAAATGCGTGCAGCAGGATAGCGCCGTAGGGTGAAACAGTAGACGAATAAGGTGGCTTTCGAGAAGATAGCAACACCTACACAAGCCAGCGGTATGGGCTTGAGAGTTTCGCTGTCTTTAGGACCGTCTGCCAAGCTGCGAGCAGATTCAATGATCAATTCGACGGAGACAGTTGTCATGAGAGCGCAGAAGAGAATGATTCCCACAGTCTCAACTCTTTTTCGACCCTGGAGAGGATGAGCTAGGTCCCATATTCCTACAGAGAGTACTGACCACTGGAAACTTCGTAATGTTCGGTTTCGCGGCAACCCTGGAAGTGACCAACATCACTATCGAACTGACCAAATCCATCTAGATACCATAAGCCTCACTCTCACTCCTGGAGCCGACGACTTACAAAAGCATCGGCAGCCGTTGCAAATAATGCCAAGGATCCGGTCGATACCGCAGCATAGACCTGGATGATAAACAGACAGAAATTGACTGTGAAACTGGCATTGACTGCGAATTTGACCTTCCCACCATTTTGTAGTGTGTCTTCCACTTCCGCAGCCTCCTCATCATTGCTTCCCAAGTATGCATCTATCAGGGCATTCTGTCTGTTGTAGTAGCTCTTTATCTTCTTGACCTGTCGCGTGCGCTTCGACGCGGGATGTTCGCGACGCAAAGCAGCGATACTGATATCCTCCTTTTTTGAATTCGCTAGAGAATATGGGTCGGCATTGTTGGTTGTAATGCCACTATCGTAAGATGCAACATGCACTAATTCTGGTCGTGGAGAAGGAGGAATTGGCGCGGTAGTTTCTGGTTCAGGAGGAGGCATGATGATGGGTTTGTTGTCATTGTCGTTGGTGTTGGGCACTTGAGGATCCATCTACAAAGCAATTGTAAGCTCAATGATGCTGAGTAGATGATTCTCATCATCGTTACCTTGATCGGAAACTTTCCGTCTGCCAACGAGGATGTAGGATTCTTTTCGCGTCGAACAAACAAGCCCGTGTGATGTTGTTTGTACTTTCGGAGTACAGGAAGGCCAAGAGGTTGTACTGTGTTGTGCGGTTGTACCTGGTCTTGTACCTCCGTATGGAAGTCCGTCTATCACGCACAGCCCCAGCAAGCAAACAAGGAAGTGGCACAGCTTCCAGGATGTCGTGAGGTGGCGTTAAAGACAGGTGCTTATTTGAACATCATCTAAGAACTTTTCACGGATAATAGTCGCGACAGATTTTGCACATCTTTGCAATACTTTACTGTAAGTTTGATATGGCACGGCCCACGGCATATGAGGATGTTGGGCTTCCGTTGCCAAGATAGCATCCAAAAAAGTTAAAGTTAAGGTTATGCCAAGTCGCTATCCAGTTAACTTGTGCGCTCGGGAGAGCTTCTAATTGGTTGCGCAAGTGCTCAAAAATACTTAATCTGGGTTAGATCTGGTGCTCATATTACACCGCGTTTGGTCATTTCTTACCAAGATCCAGATAAGGAAGGGATATTTACAAATATCTTGTCGTTATTGGTGTCAACGCAACGACTTAGGACGATCTCTCCCATCACTGTCGTGATGTGGCATGCCATGAATCCATGATTCAGCCCATTATCATTCGGGTTCATGGCGGGCTAGTGAAATGTTCTGCTACTTGAGGACGAGAGAGTAATCTCCAGTGAGAGTATGTTGCCAAAGATGGCACTTGAGATAGGCGGATTAGTTTTGCTTCTATCAATGCTAGCGTTCAAGCCAGCTGTCTCGTTTTCCCCAAACAAATTACGGGAGATTGGCTCATTGCTGCTATTATGATCGTTCATCATGAGTCTGCTACTTGGATGCGTAACTGGGATGCCTCCGATTTAAACTCTCCCCTTGAGATTCCATCAATTAAAAGATGTATTTTCGCATCAGTAGGAAATAACAACTTGAATTATTTGAACAATATAGTTAATACAGAAAGCTGAGAGAAGCTTGGAGGTTGTTAGCCAAAGCTTGTGTTCGGTTATTTTAGGGATCTATGGAAGAAGTCGAACAAAGCGAGCGAAAATCGCTTGTAATTCTCCTGAACAGCATGGTATCTTCTGAGAAAGCACCTGAACAGGCCTCCCAGGAGGAGTATATGAGCTCATCTCTGTTCTATCACCATTGCTTTGGCATACATCTTCCAAACACGGTAACACCAGCATCACCAGAAGAACGTCGAAATCTGCAAATATCATCCACTAATCAGTCAAACACCTCACCTATGTCTTCCGAACAGCCAGCAGTAGCACTTGATCTTCAGCATATTCAAGAACCTCGAGAAGAACCTAGTATTCAAGTTACATTTAGCTTTGATGTCGTGGAGGATGCTGAAACTGAGCCTCATCAACAACTCTTGGATGCCGTAGAACAATTGAAGCATCGTTTAGCATTGAAGGTATTCGCCTCCACGGCCACCAGGATGTTCGCTGACAAGGAAAAAATGGTTCAGGATTTGGACTATAGAATTAAGTACAAAGATGGTCGAGTCTCACGCACGATGATTCCCAAGCGACCGGATAATACCAAGACTGTGAGCGGATCTCGCGGTAGGAGTCTCTCTGGCTCTGCTCGTCAAGCCTTCGTGTGGTCGTGGTGGTGGTGGTGCGGATTCATTCTACTTCTCGGGCTAGGAGGATTGGTCGGAACTTTTCTTACCTATCGTACCGCCTTGACGATAGTAAAGATTTACGGAGGGTGTGACTGTATTTGTGAATTTTAGTTGATTCTCCCGAATCTATGAACTTCTCATACAGACCTCTACTAGTCTCCTTTAAGTTGCCAGTGCACAATCGTCGAAGCCCGGGACAACATTTTGAATAAACAATTATATGCTTTATATACCTCAAATCTACTTTCCCTCTATAAATATGATTATATGATAGTTTCGATAATGTATGGACCCGATTCTCTTAATGATCTTAGGATTGCCAATTTGTCACGAATCTTTGGAGCAACTTAATAGTCTGTTTAAACTTGGCTGGACAGTTTGCGTGACTCCCTATGCTAGAAGTCTATAACGATATCTACGTTATTAGTCTACGACGTCGGAAAATTCCACCCATGAACTTTTCACCCTCTCTGCACCTGTATACTGACAGTCTTGTACAAACATTCTTGAGCCGGACGCCCGTCCTAGCAAATATATCTTATGAATTACTCTGCCTAAACTGAACTTGAAAACATGAAATGGTGATCGCTGCTTAGCACAGCTTTCTCCCAGCAAGAAACCACCAAATATACGGGAATGTTTATGCCTATACTGAAGCAATAAATAGACTGTCATGATTTGGAACAGTCAAATATTATATAGATTGGATCGATATCTTGTAGGGAATTAGGAGATACATTACCGGAAACCCAGGAACTATTTGTAGGCCTAGGAATTGGATAAATCCCCAAATCACTTGGAATAGAAACTTGCAATTGGGTGAGGAATCTATACAGACTACAGGCTGAAGAAAATCTTTTTCTTGGATCTCATGTACAGTAATATACTTGATAGTATGGTATATATTATAATCTGTAGGGGTAGATGATAGTTCGGGGTTTTCAGTTGTTTTGATCGGCTTCCTTTTACACGACGGGTCACGGTTCAACAAATGTCAAGATAGTCACTCGGAATCCGTGACTTTAGGAATATGATGCTAAGTAGATAGATGATACCTTCAATGTGATTCGACTTCACCCACTTTATGAATTGTGGCTGGGGACGCTCCAAGTATTCTTAATTGAGAGATAATGCTTTCCAACCTCAATACAATTTGAAGCAGGGAAAATCTTGGTAAGTCGTTATACCTGTAAGAAGATGAATGGGGATACTAGAACAAAGCTAGGTAATATTGCCTTGAGACAAGGACGACGTTGAATCGTCAGACAAAGCTACAAACGTTAAAGCCATTGATTAAATAAAGACATAAGTTGAAAACAAAGTAGGAAATATAGTCATGTCTTTGTGACTATTTGAAAGAGGAAAATGAACATACATTGCAATGAGACCAGGTCTGTTTGAACAAACCCTTTCTCCTGGCTATTTTACTAACTCATTTACCCCTCAACGATATATATCCTTTTCAACATCATCTGCCAACAAAGCACCTTCCACACAACGAGACAGATTCAAATACAAACACATTTGAATATTCCCGACTCATTAAACTTACCAGATTTCGAGTTACTTTTACTTTAACATGGCTTCTTATCAAGTTTCACCAGAGCTCCTTGAGGATGTCGATGATTTGCAAATTGTACGCGCAGATGCCCAATTACTGTTTGGACACGGTCTTCTGTATGCACACCAACCGGATCGCAATACCCCTGAGTGGTGGAACCTTGCTTCTATGTCCGTCCTCATGAACAAACTCATTTGCGAAAATGTAGACATTACAAAATGGTACGATGACGCTTTCGAGAGCCTCTATGAGCGTAATGTTAAGGAGTGCAGCCAGCTTTTCCAAGGACCCAAAGATAATAGGTTCCAAGAAGTGATCAACTCCATTCGACTTGCACTTGTATCCATCCGAAAGCTGGCTATCCTCATCACTTACTCGAAGGAATCAATTGATGACCTGGAGGTATGGAAACGTTCGGAGAGTTCAACGTATAGGTATGAGATTACCAGGGAGGAATTAAGACCTTATGTTGACACATTGAAAAAGCGGTTTAGCGGATGTCCCAATGGGGACAGTAAAGACTTTCTCAAGAGAGTCGTGGAAGAGATTGAAGTCATGACTAGCCTTTTGATAGATTCGGGAGCCTTCACACCGGTTCCAGCAAGACTCGAAAGTCTCGAATAGACGTCAAGATATGATAGGAAGAAACCGATTTCTTACTGTTGACTGGATTCCGACTGCAAAATGCCAAAATAGCTCCTCTTCACAAGTTTATACATAATACAATATAATATATATTTTAATAAATGCAATATCTGAAAATTAAAATGTCCATAAACGTGATTTAGGAATATCTTTTACGTATGTTTGAAATATGAGCAGCGATCTTGATGTAATCATAGCTATAAGCCTTATTTACCACGCCGAGAGAAGAGGAGAGTCAGGAGATCGAATGACGAGAGCATATGGATGAAAAGAACGCGATAATATAACAAATTTCTTACCTTGAAGATTCTCGCTCGGGGTCGCTCCACATCTCTATCTTCGAGTCACCTATATTCATATCCTAACGAGAGGAGAGAAGAAAGCTCTGTAGGAAGACTGCGCTGAGAGAAATATTCATTCCTTGTCATGCGAAGGATACACCAATGATAATGGAGTTGTAGAGTAGATTAAATTCTGGGATGGACTTGCATAGCACTGAAACCTGACCGGCGGCAAGCAGATGAGAAAAACACATCCGAAATTAGAAAACGGTTTGGATATTGGAAGTTAATTTCATGCGCGCTAATATATCACCGAAGTACCATCCTTCGAAATGACTCCAAACCCGATCGTTCTTGCTTCTCGTTTTCCGTTCCCTCGATAATCCGCCAACCTACCAATAAGGAGGCCTCAGACCAGCAAAATTCGATGTTATTGATGAATTATCCCCATCGTCTCTTTTACGCTGTCCTGTTAACTATTTCCGCAGTCAATGTTAGTATGATCCTGTTCATATGGCAGCACAAAGATAACTTACCTCCAACTGTACATGCCGATGCAAGTGCACCAGCCAGTCCACATAGCTTTGCGCTTCATTGTTCCTATCCTCTACCAGTAGTCTTGCAAACTCGTATTCTGCTCCATCAAGACCTTGTCGTGCGAGCTGTAGAGTCAATGCCTTTGAGCCCCGCATTGTCTTGAGGTATTCGATAATGTTCCGTACTTGCGCGTTGAGATGTGTTTGTAAGATAGGAAGTGATGATAGGTAAGGGTCGAGTGCTTTGAGATCATCTTTATCGTCACCAAAGAGATCAATAAGTAAGTTCGGCGATGTTTGGGCGTGAAGCCACAAGTAACAGTTCTGTCCATTGTCCACCAAGTATACTCCACCTTCCTCCACTCTCGAGAATGATGCTCGGACCGAAGGAGGCATTTGTAGATGCCCATCCTCGTTTGCGAAACCATCTTCGGGATTGAGATTGTGAATTGGTATCATCCGAGGATAAAGGTATAAAGATAACTCTAGAGCGCCCATGCTTTTAATCATGCGCATGTCGTGGACTCGTCGATCGGAAGGCTCATGTCCTCCCTTGAACGCTCGAGATTTCACAAGCCCCAGGATGTACATGCTGAATTCTTTCAGATGTTCCGGAAGGACCAGCTGACCTGGAGGATGAGATCCAGAGAAGTTTTTCCGATATCCAGCTAGAATATCGACATTCTTTTCCGATAATGCACCGCGGATCTCCTTCAACGTGTTCGTCATCATTTTCGAAGCGGCTTCTTTTGCGATCAATGCATACACGGCATCTTGGTCGACAAAGTTCATGCATTCTTTTGGCTGGTCACTAACACTAGCGATAACATTCGAACACCTTACCCTCCGTTCGCCGCTTGCTGTGGTATAGAGCAATGCACTTTGGAAGTGAGCATCTAATTTTGCGTCCAGCTTTCCGTCATAGCTGAATAGAACTCCTAGAGCCTTGTCTGAGTCAATTACGCCGAACTCAACATCTGCACCAAAAGTGTGTTGGATAAAGTTGCCATGATAGGCCGCTACTTGCAGCCCATTTGAGCATCGAACCTTCAGTAGCGCTTGATAACCAGTTTCTCGGGTGACCGTTCGTACAATCTCACTCGACAACTTTTCAGTGTCTCGTGGAGAGACGAAGTTGGGGTAATAAAATGTTTCTCCTCCAGTAGCTGCAGCGACGTGACCTAAATTATTAGCGACGCCATAAGACTTGGGGATATCTGACTTACCAACTGTTGCAATATCCAGGTATCCTCCACCAGGAGCTGCAAGGAACAAATCAATACCAATTCCGGCAGCCACCATCTTGTCAGCAGCTTTTCTCCAGCCAGGATGTTCGGTAGTGAAGAGTTTCTTGTCAACATCCCCGCCATGTTGTTTCCCATCATCGCGAAGGAACAGCCTCCCAGGTCCCCACGTTGGAAGAGCGGATAAAGAGCAAACGATTTTGCCACCAGTTTTCTCTAAGGCTGCTAACGCCGCATTGATAGTAGGCAGTAGTGCTGGCTCCGGATTTTTGATCTGAGAAAAAAACGTTGGGAGTTGTCCTAGCAGAGCAGTGATATTTGACTTGGCTTCATACGGATCCACGAATAGTCCATCACCTAAAGGAACGAAAGGATCTTCGATGTCAGGCATTATCAGCATTTGAGCTTGATCCAGATTAGGATGCACATTATAGAAATGAATGTCCTTGTCGTAAGTGACAAATCCGACTTTGGACCCCTCGGGTATCCTGCGCTTAGGCGAACTATCTTCTTCAGTGGCTTCCTCGCCTCCATACAAAGCTGCCAAGATACCTTCGCAGAAACCTTCCAGGAATCCTTTATTGAAAGCCTCTTGCCCAACATCAATCAAGAAGAGCCACCTTAACCCTACCGGCTCTTTTGACCAGTATTCCTTGGGCACCAAGAACTCTACTGTCCCTCGCATGAGTTCGGGTCTTTGGTCCCTATCCACTCTAGCTCCCTGGGGCGTGGTTGCGCAAAAATACTCCGGAGGCACGTCATTGGCATAATTGCACATGTTACACACAAACTTATTTCCTCCGGCCCTGAAAACCATGAATGGGTTGATATATGCGCGACATCTGTGGCATCTGGGAGGGCCAGTCGCTCCAAAATCCAAGACAGGTATTTCAAGCTCGCCTGGCTGAAGCGCAGCTAACGGTTGTAAAAGAAGACCGAGGGGTAGGGCCGTTGATTGCAAGGCGTCCGCAGTAGATGGTATATTATTCAGAGTCAAGCGCGTGAACTTTGGTGATGAGTTGCCTTGATCAAAAGCTACGAAAGACACCGCAGCAGGAGGAGGGAGATGGTGTTCAAAAGTTGGATATACGTTTTTGAGGTAGTATTGCGCAGTAGCATCTCTTGATCGGGGTACACTTGGAATCTCGTCCGGGTTGACTCTGCCTTGCGCCGATGTTTGTACATTGCCGGAAAACCCAGAATCGACAGAACCGTTTCTAGCAGCGAATTCTGCGGGCGTAACAGGATTCGCGGGGTTGAACGGCGCATTCACGGGAGCGGGGAATTGCGACATTTGTGGTGTGATTGGTGAGTTCATAAACTGACTGCCCGGGGAGGGCATTGTCGATGGATCGGCATTCAGATACGCTGAAGGAGGGATCCCGCCCTGCGGCATGCCATTAAAGGCCTGCGAAGATCCTTGAGGCTCGACGACATGGTATGCATGCCTGTCCTTCTTCTTCTTTCTCGCGGCAGGTTGCTGATTCGCAATTTGAAGATTCTCCATGCCGAGTTCGTGAGGTTCGGTGGGATTCGCGGTGGGATTCTGATAGTCTTGATAGGGAGGATGACCACCGTAAGACGGCTGCTGTTGCTATATATCATGGTTAGTATCTGCATCTAAAACGACAGCATCCTGCGGTATGGTATGATGGGGAATTAGACAGATTGCCTTACGAACGGGGGCTGCGCCATAGTTCTGTCGAAGATACTGGCAACTGTAGGAGATTATAACATTAAATCAAATCGCAGACTGAACATCAACAGGTAGAATTCATCAAGAAGGTAAGAACAGAAGGTATGACAGAATGTGGCTGTTATTTCGAAGATGTCAATATATAATTCCCCCGCCAGTAACTTAGCTGCAAATAATGTAAACTTCTTGAGGCTACCTTGCCTGATGATATTCGACCATTCATTAGCCAGGCCCAGAACCTTAACTTTTTAACGGGTCATCGGGAATCGGTCGCGCGGCTTCAGAGGTTCAGCCTTGCATGACTGGGAAGAACTTACCTCTAACCTTAAGCGTAAACAGAACAATCACATCCGCGCATCTTTTCTTTGGAAGCATTCCGTTCCTCCTCTTTCAACAATCGCGACGATCTCAAACACGCTCATAATCTGCGACTGAAAGCAACTCATACCAGCTAGTCGCGGTATATCTGATCCTCTTTCGCGCCGGTCACGCAATATGCGATAACGATGTTTACCTTCTGCTCTTTGCAAGGAGCGCAATCCGAATCGTCTGCATCACAGTCCTTACTAGAGCTTGATGGCGGTATCAAAGTGTTGATTGATGTAGGATGGGATGAGTCTTTTGACGTCGAGAAGCTGAAGGAGCTTGAGAAGTAGGTCGGCCTGCAAACCCTGGTGAAAATGCTGGTTAGATTGTCGACGACAATGCTTGGGCCGTGTAAAACAGACATCAATACAAAAGCTTTATCCGCAACCATCTATTATCGCTCTGCGCTCTCTTGCATGCTCCTCGTTCATTGCTTATGGCACAACTTACTAACCGCCCGGCTCAGACAGATTCCCACTCTTTCAATAATTTTACTTACGCATGCTACCGTTGCGCATATCGCAGCATACGCACATTGCTGCAAACATTTCCCGCTGTTCACTCGAATTCCCGTCTATGCAACCCACCCAGTCATAGCTCTTGGAAGGACCCTTCTGCAAGATTTATATATCTCCACGCCCTTGGCCTCCACTATCATTCCCACAACAGCTCTCTCGGAAGCCTCATACTCTTATTCGCAGTCACTCTCAGAGAACCAAAACACTCAGATCCTTCTACAACCGCCGACAAGAGAAGAAATTAACAATTACTTTTCTCTCATACATCCTCTAAAATATAGTCAGCCTCATCAACCTCTGCCCTCGCCATTCTCACCACCGCTGAATGGCCTGACTATCACAGCTTACAATGCAGGACACAGTTTAGGAGGTACAATATGGCACATTCAGCATGGGTTGGAATCTGTTGTCTACGCAGTTGATTGGAATCAGGCTCGCGAGAATGTGCTTGCAGGTGCAGCGTGGTTGGGCGGTGCAGGAGCTGGAGGGGCGGAAGTTATTGAGCAGCTACGAAAGCCCACAGCCTTGATATGTAGTAGCAGAGGGGGCGAGAGGGTAGCTCTTCCCGGAGGGAGAGCTAAGAGAGACGAACTTCTTCTGGATATGATCAAGTCGTCCGTCAGTAAGGGCGGTATAGTCCTTATACCCACCGACTCTGGCGCGCGAATGATGGAACTTGCTTATCTTCTCGAACACGCCTGGAGGACTGAAAACAAGCAAGATGAGAGTCCGTTTAAATCTGCGAAGCCTTATCTAGCAGTCAGCACAAGCGAACTGACAATGCGCTACACGAGAAGCATGTTTGAATGGATGGACGAATCGATTATTCGGGAATTCGAATCTCAGGCAGGAGAGCAATTTGGGCAACAAAGGAATAGAGGTAATCGCGGAGACCAGGCTGATAAAGAGTCAAAACAAAATGAGGGACCATTTGACTTCAAGTATCTTCGCTTGCTGGCGCGGAAAGGTCAAATCGACAGGATTCTAAACGAAACGGATAATCTCGGACGGTCCATCGGTAAAGTAATTCTGGCTAGCGACACTTCTCTGGAATGGGGCTTCTCGAAAGAGGTGTTACGCAAAATTGCCGATGACAGCCGGAATCTCATAATACTGACGGAAAAGTTAAATCCTCTCACTGGTCCGCCAAAGCTGGGTAGAACTCTTTGGTCATGGTGGGAAGAGCGGCGCGATGGCGTTGCTATAGAATCAGCGCCTAGCGGGGCAAGCTTGGAGCAAGTTCATGGAGGTGGAAGAGTTCTTGAAATCAAGGAAGCGAAACGCGTTGCATTAGAAGGTAATGACCTTGCTATCTATCAACAGTGGTTAGCTACCCAGCGACAATTACAAACGACGCTTCAATCGGGAGGCGCTACTGCTCTTGAATCTTCTGCCGATGTTATCGACGATGCTTCGTCCGATTCATCATCAGATTCCGATGATTCAGAGACGGAACAGCAAGGAAAAGCTCTCAATATCTCTACAACAATGGGGCAAGCAAATCGAAAGAAAATTGGCCTCAGTGATGAGGACCTTGGCATCAATATATTGATTCGAAAGAAAGGTGTTCACGATTTCGACGTCAGGGGCAAGAAAGGTCGCGAGAAGATGTTTCCCATGGCGATGAAGAGGAGACGGAACGATGATTTTGGAGAACTCATAAGACCAGAAGAATTCTTACGTGCAGAGGAGAGAGATGAGGTCGATGGACAGGATATGCGACAGCCTGGAAAATACGACACAAAGGATACTCTTGGAAAGAAGAGGAAGTGGGATGATGTCGCAGCTTTGAATGGGCGTAAGATGTCTATTGAAGGGAACAAGCGCCAACAGACCGACCGTGAATCGTCTCCGGACGATCCCTTAGAAGAGGATTTGATTGATACCATAGAGGAAGAAATTGTGGGACCTTCGCGTCTTGAGTTCGCTGTCGAAAGCATCAAGATCAATCTTCGAATCGCTTTTGTGGATTTTGCCGGAATTCACGACAAGCGCAGTCTGCAAATGCTTATCCCCTTGATCCAACCACGGAAACTCATCCTCGTGAGTGGCATGAAGGACGAAACATTGACTCTGGCGAGCGATTGCCGGAAACTTCTTGCCTCCCAACTTGGAAGCTCTGAGCAAAAAGCTGTCGACGTCTTCACCCCGAATATTGGTGAAGTGGTTGACGCAAGTGTTGATACTAACGCTTGGGTTGTCAAGTTAACGGATTCATTAGTCAAGCAATTGCGTTGGCAGAATGTTAAGGGCTTAGGCATCGTTACTCTTACAGGACGGCTTGAAAATACTCATCTCCAGTCGAGCGACGAGCATGACTCCGAAGCAAGTAACAAGAAGCAGAAGATGTCCCCAGGCGAAACTGAGGAAACCCGAGCTGAGGATATTGTCGAAGTAACCAAAGACCATGCAGAAACGCCAATACTCGATGTACTGCCTTCTAATATGGCATCGGCAACTCGATCAGTAGCCCAACCTCTACACGTGGGTGACTTGAGACTAACAGATCTTCGAAAGATCATGCAGTCCTCAGGACTTACAGCGGAACTCCGGGGAGAGGGTACTTTACTCATTGACGGGACTGTTATCGTCCGCAAAACTGGTACGGGAAGAATCGAAGTAGAAAGCGTCGGTATTTCGGCTGGTGGAAGCTCCCTAATGCAGCAAGGAAGTACCTTCTATGCAGTTAGGAGCAAGATCTACGAAGGTCTTGCAGTGGTAGCAGGAGGTTAGACATTGGAATCATGACTTCGTCTGATATTTGTATCCAATATTGTATCAATTTGTAGAAGGTTCAAGGTTGACCTTTCTCACCCAAAAATATCTGCTTACCGCATCCTTAGTTGTTTTGTTAAGTGATTTTGGTATGGTTTTTTACGACGTTCTCTCGCTCTCTGATTGTTACTACAGCCGTGAATCACCCTGGTTTGTTTTGTCAGGGGGCATGCCTTATGAATCACGAACATTCACTCAGTAATTTTCGTCTCTGCACCATCACCTACATTCTTCTTTAGGAATGATTCAGAATGAAAGGACGGATATTTTCTTCTCTTGCGTCTTATATAGTTCAGCGCGTTGGCCCCTTTTGATATCCCAATATTCTTTCTATGTTCCCTCCCAATCACGATCCCATTAATCATCTTACCTGGCTCATAATCAACATCAGTTCAGTTCACGGTAACTTCGACTACATCCAAACAACCCCACCTCCCCCATCATTGAGATTTCTAGCTGCCCATCGTGGCGTCTTTTCAGGAACGGTCATTCGAGACACACTTGCCGGATCCTTACCATAAGGTTATCGTATCCTACGGACGACTTTGCGATCCGACGAGCTGTGTTCAACTCGTACAGCTAATTCGTATACAAGTCTTTGACATCTTCGGCCAGGAAATTGCTTATTTCCAAAGTCTTACCGCGCAATCGGATCTCTTGAGCGGTTGGAATCTTCAACACGGTCGTGACCCAGGTCCACCGCCTCCACCTTATTCGCCGAGTCAGGAAAACTTCCAGATTGACACTCATCAAACTACTTGAATCATGTCCGGAGTAGGATTTAATCCCAACCATGGCGGAGATTCGGGTCCTCTACCTTACATACCTCAGATGGGCTATTCATACCCTACACCCGGCTATTGGCCACAAGTACCGTACGGCGGCGTCGCTTCACCCGGATATGGCATGCCTGGCCAATACCCCGCTCCTGAACCTACATCTGACGGTGGCGTCCCTGGTGTCCATCTTCGTAACCAATTTGGCGGCGTCGGTCTCCCACCAGGCTACAACTATCTCTTCCCCAAGTCACACTGCATGATCCACGTCTTTCAGACCGGAAGCACTCCACCATGGCAAGCTTCCACGCCCCTCTACAACCATGATGCAAGAAATCACAAGAAGTTCTTTGTGCCAGCAAACATGACTGTGGGAGAGATGATGAAAGCCCTGGGCTGCAACAACGAGAAGGCGGATAAGAATGTGTTGACTGAAGTTACGGAGGCGGGGAATGGGAGGTGGTTGAGGGGGATGAAGTTTTCGGGGGGGAATGGGGACAAGATGAAGAAGAAGCTGCATGAGTTGGGGTGGAATATTGAGAGGAAGAGGAGTGGCTTGCCGGGACAGGGTCCGGTTATTTGGGTTTATGTTACTAATGATTAGTCGTTCGGTGGGAGGGTGCGAGGGGAAAGTGGGAGAGAATGGATGAGGAGAGTGTTTTGGAAACTTTTGATCGTGTATCTGAGTATCATGGTTTGGAACCTAGCTAGCATGAAGTCTGAAGGGTTTTAACGGGTTGTTGCGTTCGAGTTACATTACCTTTTATAGTTGCCTCAAATCTTCGGTAGATTTAAAGGAGACTGTTCCAACGACGTCTGAAGTCTTCAAGCGTAAGACATTTGCTTAACCAATAAGATATATCTACTTCAGTTGAATAGTATGAGTGCATTGCGTGATTCGCCGCAAAAGTAGCAAACATCGATTTATTTAATCTTTAGCACCCCTTTCCCGATATTCGCCTAAGCTTTTCGTCTCCCTGATACACTCAAAGATACAAACGTATAGGCGTTCACAAATCAAATAGACCAATTACAAAGCAGAAAAGTATGCCTTTATCTATCGACAGGTGATGGAAACGCAGGCCTGGACGCTTCCCGTTAGAGCAAGTACATGCGGTTGGCCAGAGGCACTGAAGCGCCGATTATCCACGCCGAGAGCTACGGACAGCTCAAGAGTGACCCTTTATCGTGGATGTCTACGGGAGTATGTCAGTATGATTCATGGCAACCATTATGTTGCCGAAAAACCCATGCAACGACTTCTCAACATGACAAGCACTTATCAAGTAATTGCCGTGTCCATCTTCGGATATACTCTCGGGTATCAACGGGTATCCTGATAGGAATCGGATTTATGATATCTCTACTTGTACACTGTATCTTCCCCGCGTTGCTATATCTGGAAGGTCCATGCGAAGAATTGCAATGTGGTGGGGCAATTCCTGCTTCACGCCCGATTACGATCATGATAAGCATTTCAATTCGTTTGACTGGTGATTTATTTCCGCTGCAGCATTGAAAATATTATTCATAGCAACGGAAGAAACCCACCTTTGTCTCTTCTGCCAGTCCTCGTACATATATCTTCTTACATCTCACTTCGCCTCTCTGTCCTGTTATTCTTCTCAATCCTAACTTTTACATTCTTCCTGAAGAAATTCCCACTGGGCGACGGTGAATACCATAACAACCCCGCACCAACAACTAAAATGGAACAAATTCCAGTGTCTATCCCACTTGTCGGTGGAAAAAAGACAAAAACGACATCAGAGCATCCTCTGGGTCCTTTGACTGCTAGCGAAATCATCCAGAGCTCAAAGATTGTCAAAGGATTATGGCCGTCTGCTACCAGCCTCCAATTCAAGAGCATCACTCTGCAAGAACCCAGCAAAGCCGACTTGGTCCCGTACTTAACCGCTGAGCATTCGGGAAAGCAACTGCCAGATGTGCCTAGGAGGAGTTTTGTCATTTATTATATCCGTAACACGGTAAGATAAGACCATCCGCATTGGCCCGCCTATATGACGAATAAACCCGCGAGAAATTTTACAGAATGCTGATTGGTTTGGGTAGGACAAACTCCACGAAGCTATTATCAACTTAACCACCGGCGAGGTCGAGAGCAATGTCAGGCTGGGCCCAAATGTGCACAGCAACGCCGATGGAGATGAGATCATACAAGTGGAAAAGATTGCTTTGGAGGATGAAGGTGTAAAGGCGGAAATCGCCAAGCTTCAACTACCTGAGGGAACTGTCGTCATTAGTGACCCTTGGATTTATGGTAAGCCCTCTAGAAGCGCAATCAAAATACCTACATACTGACTATTCATCTCAGGCTCCGATGGTATCAATGAGGGCCTTTTCACGGACGATAAGCGCATGTTCCAGTGCTTCCTCTACGTTCGAGACCCGAAGAACCCAGACGAGAAAGACAGCAACCATTATGCTATGCCTCTCTCCATCTCGCCGGTCGTCAGTGCCGAGACTATGAAAGTGACTCGAATCGATTTCTTACCCACTGGAGCCGACAACACAACCAAAGAGCCTGGACCATACAAAGTTCAACCACCAAACGAATACATTCCAGAAGCTCAAAATCTTCGAAAGGACTTGAAGCCACTAAACGTCGTCCAGCCAGAAGGTGCTTCATTCAAAGTTAGCAACTTCAGTGAGCAGGGACACGCCATCGAATGGCAGAAATGGTCTTTCAAGGTGGGATTCAACCAACGTGAAGGCATGGTTCTCTACGATGTCCACTACGATGGCCGCCCTCTTTTCTACAGATTATCTCTTTCTGATATGAACATCCCATACGCCGATCCTCGTCATCCTTTCCACAAGAAGGCTGCTTTCGATCTTGGTGATGCTGGAGCTGGTATCATGGCAAACAACCTTCAATTGGGATGCGACTGCCTTGGATCAATCCATTACCTTTCAGCTGTTCTCAATGACGATAAGGGTGAAGTCCTTGAGATGCCAAATGTTGTTTGCATTCACGAGCAAGACAACGGCATTGGATGGAAGCACACTAACTACCGCACTGGGCGTGCTGCTGTTGTCCGCAACAGAGAATTGGTTCTTCAATCTATCATCACTGTTTCCAACTATGAATATATCCTCGCTTTCATCTTCAACCAAGCCGGAGAGGTCATGTACGAGGTCCGAGCGACTGGCATCTTATCCACCCAGCCAATCGACGAAGGCGTCTCCGTTCCATGGGGTACAGTTGTCCACCCGGGGGTTCTCGCCGTCCACCACCAACACATCTTCTCCCTGCGTGTTGACCCAATGATCGATGGCCCCCTGAACCGAGTGGTCTACGATGAAGCACACCCGATGCCACGTTCAGACTTCAACCCCCACGGCGTTGGATATTCCGTCACTGAAACTCCCATCACACAATCCGGAGGATATGACCTCGATTATGATGTGAACCGCACATTCAAAATTCAAAACGCTTCAGTCAAGAACCCGGTCAACGGAAAGGCGGTCGCCTATAAAGTCCATGTCCCTCCGTTCCAAAAGATGCTTGCCGATAAAGACAGTTACCATTTCAAACGTGCTGAATTTGCCGATCACAACATCTACGTCACCTCATACCGCGACGACGAACTCTATGCTGGTGGTAAATACACCAATCAATCTCGTGGCGGAACCGGTGTTCGTAGCTGGGCTGATCGCAAAGATAATGTCCAAGATGAGGATATTGTCGTTTGGGTTCAATTCGGTATTAACCACGTTCCAAGAATTGAAGATTTCCCAGTCATGCCTGTGGAAATTATCAAGGTGGCATTAAAGCCGGTGAACTTCTTTGATAAGAATCCAGCGATTGATGTTCCCCCGAGTCAGCAGAGCTTCAACAAGAGCGTCTTGGCGGTGACGCATCAACAGGAGGTTGGAGAGGCGGTTATTGGAAAGGAAGGGGAAGTCTGTTGTGTCAAGGAAAACAGCAAGCTGTAAGATGTGAATGTGTATAAGCAAATGAATTTACGAAGGAAAATATTGTGATTTGGGATTTTGGGGATATGGCGTTCGGGGGATGGGTTCTGGTATACCAATTCGGAGAATGGCTAGCTACCACCACCCACTTATGGTTGGGAAATCTGGGTTGGACATTTTAGCTGAAAGTCATGTAGAAATATATATTGTACTCCAAGTTGTGCACTTTGTGCTGGATACTCACATATTTTGACCTCTGATCCTTCTCGGCAACCAGGTAATTTACCCCTCCTTTCCGACATCGGCTATGTACGTCCAATGTAACATCACATCCCCTTGATTACAGTACATGGACTTTCTTCCCCGCATAAGCACCACTGACATAACTACGCCTTTCACACGGCATTTTATATCCGCCTTGGCGGTCGTTGGTGTGGATTTGCGTGAGATGAGATGGCTCAATGTGTCAATTGAAGGGCTCACTTAATCGATATAGTAGACTACTTAGTCAGTTCAGTCATAAGCGGCACGTCATTACCGCAGCTCAGAGGGAGAGATACACAATCTACAGTGGTGTAGAATTTCCGTGCTGGGTAAGCAAGCAGTGCTAGATACATCCATAAGGTTACTGTAGATGGATGGCTGACGATGACGATGATGATCACAACGCGCCGCGCGGGGTTCCAAGACCGCGATTTTTTCTTTTGAGACTATCTGCGAACGAACGAACGAACTCGTGCGTACCGTACAGTACAAACGGTGAACCGATACGAAGGATATGGATGGGGCTAGATTTAATATATTTACTAGAAGCGGGCACTACTAGAGTCGAGTCGAGACTGCTGTGAAGGAACGGTCTGGAGTTGACTAGTGACTCATTTAGTCTATTGATTAATTCATCTGAAAATATATATACATACATCTTTGAATTTCTCAATCCAACTCATAGCTTGGCAGATAGCCAGAAATTATACTTCACTTTTCCGATTCCTGTTCATCTCATCGTTCGGGCTATCTTTGCAAAGCGGGAAAGAAAGACGATTTTATATATATAATCATATCCCCGTCCTCATATCTTTGAGATCCATTCGAAGATATACCGACTACACTTCGCTCTCACTCTCACTCACCTCCCCAGCCGCACAATCTGATCTTTCCCTATCACCATCACCATCGCCGGCACTGTCACCGCTCAACCCCTCCCCCTCCTCCGAGCACGGAAATAGTCAGTCATATAATCCCGGCGTCGATCAACCCGGGAATAAGAAAACAAAAATTCGATATCTTCTCCAGCTTTTCCACTTCTTTTGAACGCTATCATACCAACGCGCTTCTCTACAATAAGAAGAATAAGTTAAGTTGCGATAAGTTAAGTTGGACGACAAATACACTTCCGGTCCAGTTCCCCGCGAAATCTAGTCATATAGTTTCCGCCACTTTTCCGTTCGAGGGAAGAAGAAATCTTGACCTCGGACGTCTTGCGAGGAAACTATCTAGCTAAGTTACAGTATTTGGACGCCGTATATTTTCTGTTCCGTGGAGAAGATCGAAGCATTTACAGTATACGAATCGCCAAAACCAAGGACGCGGATCAGCCGCATGACGCCCGCCGAAAACCATGGATTCCACCAGCACCTCAACCACATCTCCCAATTCCTCAAAAACTCACTCCACGGCTAGTCTCCCTCTCCCCTCAAAACAGTCAGAACCCCAACATCCACATCCACATCCACAAACCCACCCCCACTCATCCCACACCCACACCCCCTCCACCCTCACCGAAAAAGGCGACATCGAAGCCTATCCCGCCGGCGTAAACGCCATCTACATAGACGATGAAATCGACAACGATCTCGAGAAAGACGCAAAAGGGGTTACGGGCATGGGAAGCGAGGTGAAGAAGATCAGTACGCGAGGAACGAACGTCACGAGTGCGAGTTGGAGGGCTGTGGGGCCGCCGCCGGATGGGGGGTGGGCGGCTTGGGTGCAAGGTATGTTTTGATTTTTGTTTTTTTGGTCTGTTTGGGGGGTTGTTTGGTTTTTTGGGGGAATTGGTTTGTTTGCTAGGGGTTTAGTATCTTGTTGGAGGGAGGGGAGGGGTGAGATTCGGTAGACGGGAGGGGGTGGCTTGAATGCGTGGGATTGGTGGCTGTAGTGGTCATTGAGAGAGAGAGAGATGGGCTTCAAGTGAAGCGAAAGAGTGATGCCAGACCATGCGCAAGTTGAAAGTTGAATTGCGCTGGAATGCAAGAACGAGTATAAGTGAGATTGATCAATAAGAACAAGTCGCACGCAGAAGAACTTGCGCTTGACAGGATAAAAGAAGCTGCTTCTTGGACAAGAAATCGTGAGAAAATGGTATGCTAACCCTCGGCCACAGTCATCCTCGGTCACCTCGTCATCATGAACACATGGTATGTATTCCCACCTACCTTCTTTGTTCACCCCTTTCGTCCCCTTCGTCCCCTATCATATATATCAAACCAACCTAACCCACAACAGGGGCTTCATAAACTCCTTCGGCGTCTTCCAAGCATACTACATTACCTCCCTCAGCCGTCCGCCCTCGGACATATCCTGGATCGGGTCCATGCAAATCTTCCTCCTCTTCTTCGTTGGCACCTTCAGCGGTCGACTTACCGACGCCGGTTTCTTCCGCCCCGTCTTCATCACCGGCACCACCCTTAGCATATTAGGATTATTCATGACATCGATATCCACCACCTATTGGCAGGTATTCCTCGCACAGGGCGTCTGCATGGGTCTAGGCAACGGATGTTTATTCTGTCCAACTTTGACCCTGCTCAGCACGTACTTCAGCAAGAAGAGAAGTCTCGCGATGGGGATCGCGGCGGCGGGTTCGGCGACCGGTGGAGTGATATTCCCCGCTGTGGTGCAGCAGTTGTTGCCAAGAGTCGGATACGGATGGACGATGAGAGCTCTCGGGTTTATTACTATGGGTTGTCTCCTCGTATGTGTAATCGGATTGAAGCCGAGAGTTCCGCCTAGGAAGACCGGCGCCCTTGTGGATTGGGCTTCTTTCAAAGATGTACCGTATCTGCTATTTGCAGTAGGAATGTTCTTCGTAAGTTTAACCGGGTGTCAGGGACAAGGTGTGTAGCAAATGAGGTACTAATGTTTCATAGAACTTCTGGGGATTGTACTTCGCCTTCTTTTACCTTGGGGCATATGCGCGCTCGATTATTGAACTTCCGTATAGTGAATCGATCAATCTGATCATGATCCTGAATGCCGTAGGAACAGTCGGCCGGATCATACCTAACCATTATGCCGATCGAGTATTCGGACCACTCAACACCATCATTCCGATCACCATCGCTAGTGCCCTCATCATCTTTTGTTGGATCGCGGTCTCGTCTCGAGGGGGCCTGTATGCATGGGCTGTGATGTATGGAACCGTGGCTGCAGGAATCCAAAGCCTGTTCCCAGCAACCCTGAGCAGTCTCACCACCGACCTGAGGAAGGCCGGTGTAAGGATGGGCATGGTATTCACCATCGTCAGCTTTGCAGTGCTAACGGGCCCCCCGATCGGAGGAGTGCTAATCCAAAAAAAGAACGGGAGCTACGAGTACGCACAGATCTTTGCGGGTGTGGACCTGTTCATCGGGATGATATTTCTTCTTCTGGCGAGGTTAGCGAAATCCAAAGAGTTCCTGACAAAAATGTGATGCCAGTTTATTTGATTTACGGCGGCTATGGGATATGTAACGTGTTATTAGCCTGAGTTTTCTCATATATTGGGAGCTTCCAGTTGGTATGATTTGCATCTAGGAAGGAGTTTGGAGAAGCATTGCGGGCGTCTTGTGGGACTCGTTTTTCTGACTTTCATCTTCGGCGAATACCTGGATGCTGAGTGACTGGACCGTATATACTTCGTATGAGCATGTAAGAAACAACTCGGGGGCAAGGCGTTAGATAGATACTCGTTATAGTAATGGATGAGCACAGCTCTACGTAAAGTTAGTCCACCTTGTAAGAGCAGGACTTTTTCAACCCCTTGCGCGAACTTAGAATATGGTGTTCCACTCATACTAAAAGATCAGCTGAAAAAACCTTTCATGCATTTGACATGACAATTACTCTCAAATAGAGAGCAGAACCCGGATGGTGAGGCTGTCACCACTCCCACCGTCCGCTTTTCCTCGTCCACTCATCCTCATGGTCGGGGTTGCGCAGCCAGGCGGGATATACCCAAAGCTGTTCGGTCTACCTTCCCTGGATCAGCACTCCACAATCTGGCCGAATCACGTGCGGGATGGAGAGGGATGATGGTGGGGATTCGTGGAGTGCGCCGAGAAAGTGGACACTATGACACATACCGCAGAATAAAGATATGGTGCAGCGAGATTGTGAAGGGTTCACTTGACCTTTCCACATACAGGTATAGTGTGTTCGGAGTTCCACCTCCTCGTCAGCATTAAACGCCCAAACATAGGAGAGAGCGACATTTCGTGGCATGGCATCGCATGGCATCGCATGGGAGCAGAGAAGGGGAAGGATATGGGTATCTTCGACCAACATACCTTGAAAAGTCAAAGTCTATTTGAAATGAACAAATCAACCGTTAACTCATTCCATGATAGTCCTAGGCTCCTCGCATACTTCGCAGATGACGATGTCAAAATCTGGTACGTTGTGGGAAATCTTCAATTTTCCTGCCGCGATTGGGGGAACATCCCTGACAGGCATCGGTGACTGAAGGTAAATACCGGATGTTCCCTGAAATCTTTTTATTGCTCCACGAGCACTTGAGCAGGTAATTCAGGGCCCTCCTGGCACCACCTATTTTCATACAAGTACTTCGTAGAGTATGTGCGAATCCCAGTTCGAATTACCTGTAAGGCTTAGTCCCTTGTCTTGGCTGCGTTTTTTGCTCGATTTTTTTGCTGCAGATCGCGAGCTATCACCGCCGGTGAAGCCTTCGAGCCAGCATAAATCTCGACAAGCAGTGCAAAATATGCGCTCGCTGCACGCCGTAAGCACTGTAAGTACGGAGTATTGTGCAGTAGGGCCGTAGAGTATGAGACAATGAGCTCATCGGCACGATTAGTCTTCCTCCACTATAATCGCTCCGAGAGCCGTCCAAGTAATCAGTAATCCGGAGAACGCGCAACTTCCGAGAAGGCTTTACGGAAGTATTGCGTTGGATCTTTATCTTTACATCAGCGTCGACACGTTTTGAAGCGCAACTGCGGCGTGATACTGTACAACTCCCGTCCCACCGTCCCACCGTCCCACCGTCCCGTCTTCACGGGTCCGCGTAACACTGTACAGCGTAAATTCGTAATATGAAAAGTCGTGTGCCTCCGCATCGCAAGGGTCTCTCATACCAAGCACAGAGCGTGAATGTAATTCGAGGTGGAGGATTCTGTGCAGGTACGAGGAAGTAAAGGTGGAGAAGGGGAAAGGCAGGGGAAAGGGAAGGGAAAAGAAAAAGAAGTGAGAGGCAAAGGGCCTGTCGTTGGAATGATTATTGGATGAAACGGTACGAAAACGAGCGGCATGAAGGGTCATGAAAGGCCATTCTGAGCAGCGGAAGGACCCACTCGCGTTGAAATAGAGCCCTTTAGATCTTTGATTGACTATTGTCTTGGCTTTTAAGTGCTTGGTTCTCTTCTTTTCACTTCTCGCTGGTTTGCTAGTTTCCTAAAACGAAACGAAGAATGGGAGGAAGAATGCGCGATTTTTGAGAAGTGCAACAACGCTCATCTGGCTCATCTGGCTCATCTGGTCTGAAGGAGCAAAAAGGATAATAGATGAAATAAATGATGTAGTAACGGGGCGCATTTGGAGTAAAGCGTTGAACCTTATTGTGATGACCGTTTTGCAATTCAAAATTCATCATGGACTTCGACCCGAATAGACAGGGTGGGCCTGCACGTTGGACCTGGGAACCCGCCTGATTGGGCCAAGGCTGCGATAGTAAAAAGTGATTGTGTCGTCCTATTATCCTATTCATGGCCATTTGGATGACATGACTTTTTCTCCAACTGCCCATGACTCGCGGCTTGGCTGACTTGGATAATTTGGTGATAGTGGCTGTTGTCTTGTTTTTGTGAGGTGAGATGTTTACTCTGGTAACAGTTTAGGATGTTTAGGATGTTTGAGATGTTGTAAGTCAGGTCTTACCCAAGTGCGGCTACGGCTCCAGAATCAAGGAAATGAAGTGAAATCATTGAAATGAAGGGCTGCGACTGCTTGGTACGAAGTATACGGAGGCTGGCAATATACATGCCCTGCCATGCCCGCAGTTGCTGTCTCGGAGAGATGCAATAATGGCAGAATGTCCACTCTCGTATTGAGAGAAATTCGTGGGGGGGCTATACGACTACCGTGTTTGTGCTTCTACTGGAATAAAAGATACCCCAGGCTCTCCGCCTCACATGTCTGATCACTTCTGAATGTGAATGTCTCAACCTCATGTCATGCATTCGGATTCCATGCTCCCTCTCCTCACGCCACCAAATGGCGAATAGAGGACGCAGGGAAACGACGCCGTGTTACATCGCCTCTTTCTAGATGCTGCAGTTTAACCTTAGCACCGCCTACCGCATAGTTAGTTGGGCTTGGGCAGCATCAGTGCACTATGCTACTATGTCGCAGACCGTAGACCGCAGACCGCAGAACCTCAGACAAAACTGCGTGGAACTACCCTGAAATGGCAGCTAGAAGGCAATAGAATGATTCTTCCCGTCTTCTAGAAGGTTAGAAGATTACTGCACAGTAACCACCACCCTCGCCGCTACAAACCCCTGGACAACCGGTGCCAGAAAAGATGCCAGAAAAGTCAATAGATCGACATCAGTGCAGAACCAGCATTAACGGTGTTTTCCTCGACCTCGTGTGTAACTTAAGGAAGTCTTGCGAATGACCTGGCATGTTATGTTATCTTAGTTGTCGGTGCTGCGGAGATCCGCCATGCTCTCCAGTTTACAGACTTTTTCCCAAAATCCGTCTATTGGCCATGTGCAATCTCCTCTCTCCATCGAATTCCACCTATCATCCTATGTAAATTGCAAGAAAGTAAATTATACAACCTCACCTACATGACCTCGATGAAGCTTTCTCTGGCCAGATTCCGAGTCAGAATCCGACAGACAGAGAAGATATCATCAGATTCATCACTTCGCAGATCGCTCCAAGTACCGCCCGTAACCCTGCATAGCAATCCTTCGGGAGTCGTATATATTGATACTGTACTCAAGGATGGTTTTGATCACTCCCGTCCAGCCTTTTTCATGTGCTGCAAGCCTGCATCGAGGTGCTTTGGCTGATTGTGACAAGGTGAAAGTGCAGGGTCGACAGTTGCATTTGCAACACTCAAAACATCTTCTGCTCCATGCTCCATGCTCCATGCTCATGCTCCATGTTCTCTGCTCGATGCTCCACGCCCATTCTCCATCTTCCCTCCCTCGCCTCCACCCTCCGCCCTATTGTTTTCCTACCCACCCTTACCAAGTGCTGTGTACTTTAGTAGCATTGCAGCTGGGCCAGTCAGGGTCACAATCACACTGTGCCAGGGGACCCTTTCAAAAGCCGTTCAATCCTTTCAGCAATCTTTTGACTTGGATCTTGGTTGGGTCTTGGTCGTGGAACGTGGGTCGTGGGTCAGGTCTTCGGGTCTTGAGCACAGCAGGTTAGCACGTTAGCAGATTAACAGATTAATTTGATCGTCGCATGGATCCCACAAAACCACTACGCCTACTTCAGCACTTAGTCGGATCCCATCTCTTTCCACCTTTTTCCAACCCACCTTGTTGTGTGTGCAGCGCAGCGCTGTGCTGTGCGAGTGCAGTCACAGTGCAGGTGGTACGTAGACTATTCTGGTAAGGTTCGAATATCAAATCGATCAAATCGAATGAAGTGAAGATAATTGAACAAAATTGAAGAAAATGGAAGCAAATTGACCTTAATTTGACCCTTGTAATTTCAAACATCAGATTCTCAAATTTGCAGTATTTGAGAATTTGCCTCCCACCTCGTCTCCCGTAGAAAGTATCCCAATCTATGCAACATACTCGAGCACCAGTAGGAGGAATTAAACGGAAGAAACAGGAAAGAAAGCAGGACTGAAAATAAAGAAAAAGGTTGGTACCTCTTCCAGGACTTCTTCTATCCTAACTTCCCAACTCCCCAACTCCCCCGACTTCTCAACTCTCACCACTGCTCTCCACCCACACCTACCCACAACACATCTGGGTACCTCCAGATTCCTATCAAATCCACCTATACTTCCCGTATCCTCCTTCTCCAATGCTCCAGTTCCTTTATTTCTGTCTTCGATTTTGACCATTTTCCTGCCGTTAGAGCGGATCTAGATTTTAATATTTCATCACTGCTCCTCATCTCCATTTATTCTCTACTTTAAATACACGCTTTGGTCCATTTCTCCGTCAACCCGCCGTCCGCTGTCACGTCTAAACTTCGAGCCGACCAAAGCCGACGACATTCCTCGCCATAGTTTTCCCACGAAACCTCACTCTCTACTCCTCCCACTCCCACTCCCACTCCTACCCTCCGCTCCCATTTTCTACCCCCAATTCTTCCGACCTTGGGCCGATAAATATCCTCTTCCTCTTTTTTCCTCATTCTGGCGGCCATTGAACCGCCCAGAGGAGTAAATTATGTCCGCCTATCCCGTAACGAATGGCCATGCAAACAATTCCTATCCCTTGCACGGTCCAGCAATTACGTCGACAGATCCATTGATTTCTCATTCGCATAATCAGCAACATCAACATCAACACCACGGCATACCTGTCGCACAATCATACCAATTCGATCCACAATCTATCCAAGCTTCTTCAGTACAACCACCACCGCAAATCGCTTCCCCATACAATGGTGTGGCCAACGGGCACGATGATTTATCCATGCCAGTGGGAACCCCCTCATCAATGACTGGAGGTAATGGGGAGACACCAAAGGGAAACAGGTTACGGAAAGCATGCGATTCATGTAGCATTCGAAAAGTCAAGGTATGAATCTTCATGAATGGCGTCGCAAACTTCAAACATTCTATATTGGGAAATTGCGGGGTAGAGGTACTAACAATACAATTCTACAGTGCGATGAATCTGGTCCTCCTTGCCGCGCATGCGCCGCCTTAGAAATTCCATGCACATTTGACAGACCAAGTCGAAGAAGAGGTCCTCCAAATAGACATGCTGAAGCTATCAAGAAGCGAAGACTCGAGTCGCCGGGTGGGCTTTATTCCTCTCCTACATCGCCGAATAATGCTGCTGCTACGTTGGCATCCTTCTCGTCACATGCAGTCCTTTCTGCCGAGTCCATTTGCCCTCTCTCAACCCTCGAACTCCTCATTGATGATTTCTTTACCTATATACATCCTCTCTGTCCATTCCCCCACGAGCCTTCTTTCCGAGCAGCATTCAAACATCGAGAAGATGTACAGAACCCATCATTCCTCGCGCTGCTGGCATCAATGGTCGGAATACTGGTCGCATCATTCCCAAGAAAACCTCGACTACACCTCAAGGCCCAACATCGCGAAAACATGTTCCCCAATTCGCTTAGCCTAGTGGAAAGATGCCATAAGGTCGCTGTAGAAGCTCGCGGCCCTGGTTACCTCGACAAGGATCTCACGGTCTACGATGCCGCGACAAGTTATTTCTTGGGTTTGGTTGGAGCATATACTTTCAATTGGAGACAATGCCGACTATACTTTGGAGAGACGCTGAATATTGTCAGGGTATTGGGTGCGCACAAAGCGAAAGACCCTGGCGCAATGGCAGTGGGAGCTCTAGCAGGAGCGTTTGGCGCAGAGGGTCAGCAAATGTGTGGTCAAAATGAATCTGTTGACTTCATCAAGCAAGAAATTGGACGAAGACTCTTTTGGGTTATGTTTGTTGGTATTCGGTAAGTTCTCAGTCTGCTCACGTTTGGTTGATATTTACTAACAAATTAGATCAATGCAACAATTGGGTGCGACTTTCGGCGAACTTCTTATTCCACCTCCAACCCCCAACGAACCGTACCCTCCACTGCCAGAGGAAGTAGACGACGAATACATATACGTTGATCACATTGATAATCAACCAGTGGGTCTTGTATCGAAGCTTACTGGCTTCAACCTGGGCATCCATATCTACATGACTTGCACTCCTCTCGCAACTATGGAGATGGCATATGGTATTGATGAGGTTTTCGATTATGAGAGGCAGAAGAAGGTTCTTTCGGGCTGTCTGAGTGCCGTAAAGCGTATTTTGGATAAAGCACCGAATGAGTTGATGCTTCAGCCAGGTTCAGACTCCGGTGAGCATTCGCAACCACTACGGAATTATTTCCCACCCATGCCTGATTTCCCAGGTACGAGATCCAATGGATCGGATCTGCAGCCATGGAACCAGGCAAGTCCAGACGAACGACGGAACTTGCAGTATGAGATTCAAAAGGCGAATATCTATGCGAGTCAACTTGGTACCAGATCCTACATTGTCGAGAAGTACTGGAGTCTTCAGGATGCGTACGAACAACTCAAAGCTAAAATGGGTGATGATCTCAAATTGGGCTCGCCTGGTGTTATGGCAACTGGTTTGGATGGCATGCTCCCGAAGACAGCAACGAACGGTTCTGATACGATTGAGACTCATGTCATGAATGAACGTGAAAGCATTGTCAAGGATCTATTGAAGGCTCTCGGTAGTATCAGTCAAGTGAACATGGAGCCTAATGGGGGCAGCTTTGTAAGTTTCCTTGTTATTGTCATGTCTATTATCTGCTCTATTACTAACATCCAATTCAGGTTAACAAAATTCGCCAAATCGCGTCGACCTTGATCGAAACCCCACAAAACCGCAAGGGTCCCTTGGCAATCAGAGCCGAAGAATATCTCGGACGATTCCTCGACGTTCTTATGAAACTCGAACGTATTAGTCCAGCAGCGTGTCGAAGTGACTCAGCAGATGGAGCTGTTGACGAAGAAGAAGAATTACGGAATTGGGCCGATCTACGAGAATATCAGACGCGCTTTGCTCAGTCAGGCGGATTTCTAAACGAATTGTAAATCGATGTATTATTTCTGGTGTTTGTTTTTATTTTCAGGAATCTTGTTTGGGGAGGGGCATATACATAAATACTGGGAATTATGGAGTGGGTAATAGACAAAAAATATGGTGGGAATTCATTTTGGGATTGGGTTTGGGAAGGGGCGGGGCGGAACGGGGCGGAGCGGATTATGGATGGGTGTGGTGCATCAAGCACTACGCATTATACACTGAGCTACAATTGGCCGGGTTTGAGATGGGAATGATTTCAATGGCAACATGCATTGCGCAGTTAGACGGATGGCTCTTAACGGGCAGATGATAGGATGGTTTTTAAAGATGTGTGCTTTGCTGAGCGATGGTCTATCCCGCCAGTGACAAGAAGATGATATGGAATAATGAGAGAAGCATATAGTCATACCAAATTCTCGAATGTGGAATCTTGAAGTGATATTATCTTTTCTCTATCATCTCCCTCACTTGTACTATTAGCATCGCCCACCCAATCTGCGCGTGCGCCGTGCATATGCCGAGGCTAAGTATAAAAGCCGCTTTCTTGTCGTCCCATGTTGAAAAGAAACGAATACTTCAGATGATGTACTAGTCGTTCGAGTGAATGAAGGCTCATCTTTCATTTAGCGTTCGCTTCTATTCTTTTGTTGCACGTCTTAGCTTCAATTTCAACGACACTTCATCGTTCAGCCGCACTTCATTCACTTTTCAGCCACTCTTGCTTTCGCCAGCAAAGTTCAGTCAGGCCTGCACGTTGCGGACAGAAACCGTTCTCTGAAGAAAGTTTGAAGTGTGCTTTGAGTGAGAATCGGTGGTGCTTTTCAGATGTGCAACAAACGAGGAAAATCGAGGCGTGCTTTCAGTGAAAATCAGTGGTACTGGTTTAGATATGCAACAAATGAGAGAAGGTGCATCGTGAAGCGTGCTTTCAGTGAGAATCACGACGGAAACCGCCATCGACGAAATTCGAGGCGTGCTTTCGGGGAAAATCAGTAGTGTTGATTGAGATATGCAACGAACCGTAGAAAATCGAGGTGTGCTTTCAGTGACAACCAGTGACCACTGATTGAGATGTGCAACAAACAAGAGAAGCCGCCATCGAAAAAAAGTGCAAATCAGTTATACTGATTTGAGATTTGAGATATGCAACAAACGGATATATGAGAAGTAGATGGTGAAGGCGTCCATAACCCGCCATTGCGCAATGAAAATATAATACACCAGAGTGGAGAAATGAGGATTTCTCAAAGATAAAAGACTCTTTGGATCATCACTCGATCCCCGGTGGTTTATATAACAACGCCCTCGCCGATATAGTTGTATCACATCTCGTGTGAAGAAAAACATGGAGTAATAACGCCATGGCATCAATAATGCCACTTGGGTTAATATCAGCTCTTTATCGATGGTGAGGGAGCAGTTGCCCTGTATGCAAAGTGTAAGTTCTCCTTGACTGTGGGAAAACCTGCCTATTGCCGCAACGCACACACTTCAGGCGCATATTGCGATAGGTTTGGTTGATCTTGACTGATTTGTTTATTTCGGGCATGAGGCAGCCTCTGCAACCATCCGATCTTCCGTTAAATTACATAAGGTGAGTATGCCGACATTGACCGTCGAAGAACAATCATCCATTAGAGCATTACCTATGTAAGTTTGATCCCCTACGAAGGACCCACCACAAGAATTCTAGCTTACCATAGGTTATCAGCGGATATCGTCCCAGAGACATGGCAAATCGTCCTTGCATTCACCACATTCCAGGTTGTGGCACATCATCAGTATGGAATGTACTGTACCAACCTCACGATCGTCCGTCCACGTAAAAGAACACCATCAACCACTTCCACAATCAACTTTCCCATCCAACGCAATCAACTTAGAACTTCTGTACTCAACACCCATCCAATTCAAAATGGCCAACCTCATCCCAACCGACCTCCTCCCCAGCGACATAGGAGCCGCAACCATTCTCGGCTGCCCGATCGTCAGTTCCTCCCCTTCCCTTTCTCCCCTCCCCTTCTCTCCCCTTCTCTCCTTTCCTCCCACCTAACTAATCCAACCCCGCAGTCCGCCTTCATCTCCCTCAACTCCCAATGCCCCGTAACCGGCACCGAGCTCCCCACCTGCGCGACCCAGACCGCGGCCTTCGATGCGCAGTGCTGCGGCTCCATTTCTTCTTTCGGGAGTAGTCTGGCCTCATGTTATGAGACTAATGCACCGAAGTGCTTGGATCTTTCTGGTGTGTTTCTGCTCTCTCTCTACATCATATCACTTCCTGCGTCCATCAACCCATAAGAAAAATAACACAAACTAACAAAACAGCCCTCTCGAAATCCCTCACCCAACTCGGCGCCACAGCTACAGGGGTTTTGTCTTATAGCGACCCGTGTGCGAAATTCGCTAGCGCGACGGGGTCTAGCAGCAAAGCTTCGGAGACTGGGAGTGGGAGTGCGAAGACGACGGCTAGTAGTGGTTCAGGGGGTGCGAGTGCGACGGGCAGTGCGGGAGCGGCGGCGACAACATCGGCGAAGTCGGGGGCAGGTGGGCTTCGAGGAAAGCGAGAGTTGGGTTTGGGGTTGAAGGGTTATGCTGGGTTGGCGCTGGTGGCTGGGTTAGGGGGTTTGTGGTTGTGATTTGAGCGAAGTGAGTTTTGGGTGTGTGAGGGGATGTATGGAGTCGCTTTTGAATGGCTTGGTATGCGTATACGTAGTATGGAGTCCTCTCAATCGCTCATGCTATTCATGCTTCGCTCGATCGCTCTGCTGTCGCTTCGTGATACAATTGAAAATGGTGCTTTGAACCTTACCTACTCACGAAAGGTTCGCACTCACGAGCTATCCGTTTCCGGTGGCAGCATTTCGAGTGACTTCGTAAGAAAACAGCAGTAAATATTTGAAACTAAGAAATGGAACGACTTATCTGGAACTGAGTTATACGACCTCGTTATGGGATGAGAGTACATTGATGAAGTAAACGGTGGTAGGCAAGACGATAGACAGATTTGCCTGCCATAACTCAGCAAATAATTTCTGACGTTTTGTGTTTGTATCAATGATATTCTACCATAGGGAGATACATGAAGAATATACTTGTCCAATTGTATTGAGAGATGGTGCTCCAAATGATCCAAGAACTTCTCAAGCACAAGTACTGGCTTCGCGACCTGAAGAAGTGTAACATACATTGAAGCAAGCGACTGGCCGCCTCAACCAGATCTCCAAAATCATAACGCTACCAAAGATGACATGAAATCGAGCTCCCAACGCCATACACCTTGCAGATATGCGATCCTCGCTTCTCTCGTGAGCCATATGTAATATCATGATAGTCATCATCGTATCTCATCGATCGTAATTCCTGATTCCCGGTCCTCCATATCCATCCCATCTATATTCAATCATCACCACTCTCAACAATTCTTACCCCACCGCCGCGTTTCTCCAAACTTGCTCTTCCAGCCCCACTATTCACGCTGCTTTTTACACTCGCCGTTCTGCGCCTGTCGATCTCCGAGACCAACCCTTTAAAATATACTTCCGCCTGCACCGTCGCACTATAAGCAACCGGAGTCCACATCCAGACATTTCTCCTCTCCGAATCAGCCCCCGCCGCTAGAAGTGTTCGTAAGACCAAGAGATGACCATTACTACTCGCAAAATGCAATGCCGTGTTCCCATCCGCATCTGCATGGGCCAGCACATCTTTCGGATCCTTCAATTGACTTGCAAACGTCAATAAAATCTGCAAACATGTATCATGACCCCCGCGGCTGGCATACATAATCGCATCTCGTCCTCTCATATCTCGTCGGAGTAAGCCGGACACTGCCGGTCCCCAGACACATAGCAGATGGACGATTTCCGTGTGCCCCGCGGCGGCGGCGAGCATCAAGGGGGTTTGGTGTTCTTCGTTTAGAGATATTGAGTCGCGTTCATGGTGCAGGTTGAGAAGTAATGAGACGATTGCCAGATGCCCGAGAGAACAGGCGAGGTGTAGAGAAGTGTTGGATAGACCATGCGGAGATGGGTCGGGGTTGTGGAGGAGGTTGGGATGGGTTTTGAGGATTCGGTGAACGAGGAGAGGGTCGGGAGTATGGATGGCGCGGCGGAGCCGAAGTGAGGGTTCGATCCTATTATAGAAAAAGAGGTGAATTAGTTTTGGTGGAGAGTTGTCGATGGGTGGTGCAGGAGAGAAAGCTTGGAGCCGTTTGGAATCCGCTCTGAAACGGGATTGATCGTGCTTGTTATCTCAAACAACAAAGACTGAAATGAAAGACTTACATGATTCCAGCATATCTACTCTTATCGTCACTTGAGAATCGCTTAATTGATCGGTTCCACCCGACAATTCAACGTTACCGTAGGCTCACTTCGTCGTTGTTGATATTGATACTGCTGCAATATTTACAATGCAAAGACGATCGATTCCCAGAAGCAGCGCTCGCTCCGATACGAAACGCTGCTTGGGCTGTCCCACCAACCCCTCACCGCCTAACCCAGTCGATCGTAGCTCATAAATTAGCGCACCACCGCTTAACGCCCTCACGCCCTGTAGAGCATTGAACCAACCGCTACTCGAGAACAGCCAACCAATCCTTCCTTGCCCCTTAAATCCTTCGCTTTTCTCGTCTGAACACAGCGTCTTTTCAAACAACATATCAAACGCTGACAGTCTCACCAACTCAGCTACCATGCCTGGACATCATCTCCTCTAATCTCATACTGAGCAGGTGCATATGCACAATGCACAACACTCAAGACACTCAAGCCATCTTTTCCCCAGTAAGGCAACCTGCCATCCGATCAGATCCTGACCCCGACGAAAACTTGCAGGGGCCATGGATAAGGAAAGAAAGAAAGGCAGCCTGGCTGATCTTCCAAAACACATTTCGTCCCGAACCTCAAACGGCAGATCAGACGAGCGCCAAGTGAAATCCGGCAATAGCTAATCATAAATCCTGACGACATTTCGGAAGTACTGTCGGTCCCTCGAGTGAGGGAGAAAGTTAGAAGTCGGAGGCTCTTGTCTCTTAGATTTCTACCTATGCGCCGCCAATTCTACAGTTAAAATTACATTGTGCTTCGCAAAGAGAGAATCGTACATATAGGAATAGCCATAGACATGATGAATTCCAATTCACCCCAGATATCAAAACCCCAAACCAATTGATTCATGTCCATTTCGTCATGTTCTTTTCCCGATACAAAGTAAGAAGTTGAAAGGAAAAACACCATTCTACCCGTCGCCCAGCCCTGCCCCGCCCCGCCTTATCATTAAGTTACTCCTTCCCTTTGTGATGTAAAGACTTGATGCCAACCATCTATTCGATGAAATCACGACGGGCTTTATGTCTTCGAGTGCGTTGGTTGCCTCCCTTGCCGCCTCTCCCACCTGCATTACCTCCATTAGCTGCGTTGTTGCCCGTGTTGCCACCTTGGTTAGCACCTGTGTTGCCACCCTTCGCATTTCCAGTTGCAGCCGTTTTAGCAGCCGAAGAAGTAGAGCTAGCCTTTCCTGCGGCTGCGGATGCTCCACCGTCGGAATTGTTTGGCCCAGCAGCCACGGCAGATGCGGCGGCAGCAGCGGCAGCTTGTCCTCCTGATCCATTGTTTGAAGCTGCATTGGCTGTCTTTCCGTTTCCTGTAACGACAAACTTGGTGCAGTCGTCTGCAGTACCACGTTGCGCAACGGGCATAATGACAGGTTGATGGTTGGATGAGGAGGCCATGGTGCAGACGCGATAGTTTCCGGCTGGAAGACCGCCTGTGACGACTGCTGAAAGTAGACCATTTCCATTACCGGCGTCGTTGATACCCTTGAAGAAGGCGAATTGAGTTGCGTCCAAAGCGGTCGTTGGGTTCAAGCTCTTTCCAAGATCTTGGACGGTAACGTGAGTATGTCCAACAACTTTACCACCCGAAAGATCTTGGGGCGCTGCGAAGTATGTAGAATCGGCGTTGGTGAAGGAACCAGCAACGAGATTAGACATCTGGACTGTGATATTGAATGTTTGGTCCGAAGGAATACCATTGCCACCAGTGGGAGGGTTGATGATGGTCGAGGAAACCATAGCAGTCTTTGCTGGAAGTTTTCCCATTGCTAGGTGTGATGTGAGCTTGTGTTAAATGCTGGAATGCAGGTCTGTTACTTACGAATACCATTACATGAGCCAGTGGTAATTTGTAGACCATTGGTAAGAGTCTGCCCAGAACAGAAGTTGATGAAGTTGTTTTGAGATGTTGCAGACTTTGCTTGACCAACTTCTGCTGCACCAATTTCGTTTGAGCCATCTGCAAATGAGCCACTCTGAATAGCGTTTGCTTGTAATGTGGTACCAGTCGAGCCTGATGCAGCTGTTCCAGTACCTCCAGTATTGCCCCCATTGTTGCCCCCATTGTTCGCTTTATTTTGTTGAGGCACAGCCAATGCAACACTCATGAGCGCAGCCGCGCTTGCTATCCTGCTGAAATACATGATCCAAGTCTGATTTTGAGTTAAAACTATGTGTTAAAAGGTTATGAATGAAATGAATGAAGACCGTCGAGGCGTGTGGTATGATTAGATGCACGGTCAACGTGATCTAATTTGAACTGACAAGATAGAATAGAAGAAATAAAAGAGGGAATATAAAAGAGAGGAGCCCGCCGAAATATCTTGAACTTTCCGAATAGAAGAGAGAATGCTTGGAATGAGGTGGAAAGTAATGAGAATGAGGCCAGCGAAAGGTCCTGTACTTATTCTTAAGTCTTGGCATCCGTAACGTCTGAACTTTTCAGTGGAGCCGGAAATGGAAAGACGGGTACACAGAACACACACACACAGGAGTAGCCATGATCCTGCGTACATTGGCAATGGCGATCCCGTTGTCGCATAGAAAGTTGTGAAACTGGATGTGAGATCAAAGCTGTCGCAGCGTCTGGAGCAAGTGCCATCTGAAAAGGAATGATCCAGGCTAAGCGAAAGTTGGGGCGCAAGGTAGAATCTTAAAATTTATCAGATGGCTTGTCTAATCTACGGTTATCCGGTCTGATCTGAGAGCACACGTACGAAAGCAGGTCGTGGACATGGATGAGAAGGCTTGAAGTGGGATGAAATGGGTGAGATGCAGCCAGGGAAGGGTCGGTGGGAAAAGGGCTGATGAGAAACGGTAGCTGTCTGAGTCCAGGGATAGTAAAACTCGCCAAAACCTTCGACTACGGTCAGTGGCCAGCACTTCTATCTAATCAGCATCGAGAGTTGATAGAAACCCTGGCGACAAAGGATGGTACGACTATGATGTATGTATTGCATTGTGTATTGAGTGAAGCATGGGAGAGTTATATAGGTGTTATATAGTCGATGGAACATTTGGAATCTTTCACAAAGTGGTTCGATATTGACGTTGAGCAATGATTATGTCAGTGTTCCTTCATTCTCCGTAAGTTTACTATCCTACCACCGAGAAAGAGCGGAAAGCGGAAAGCGGAAACCGAAAAGCGAAACTGATCTTTCTCTACCGTCGACACTGTAGAGCCGCTGGCAAAGATCAAAGACGTATGGCATGAACTCAGTATCGCACTGTTATCATCCCTACTCAAAGATTCCACATCACATCGGATGAGCCCAGACCGAGCGCTGGTCCTCTCGTTTCCTTCTACATCAGAGCAATTGAATTTGACAGATTCGCGTTTCATACTGCACACGAGTTCACTAAGCTTAGAAACCTCATAGGAGATAAAGTAAGGTTAAACTGCTGATCTACAATCTTGATATGCCTTTGAACAAGCTTAACAACAAAACGTACACACAATGAACGGAACGGCCTTTGGGCCTTTGGCAGCTGTCATCCGAATTACCTTGGCTGCTTCCTTTTCTTCAGTCTGCACCTCTAACAAGTCATGTCACAGATATTTGATCCCCAGGATACGTGACCCTGTCCAGAAGATGCCGATGCCGAGAATGCCCACTTATCGAGCGTTTCTGAGCGCGGATCTCAAATGCTTAGCCTTCGAGCCTTCATAAAAAGTGTTGATAAGATTCTTACTGTAAGCGCAGGTGTCAGATGTATCATGGGCGATGAGATGGATTCAGTGACTGCACGGGGCAACATGATTGAGGTTGGAATGAACTTGTCATAGCGTTTCCAGTGGGGGGAATCGGGGATGTGTGAACCCCAAAGGAACATGAAGCGAAACTCGGCTGGTCTCCTGGTCTCCTATAATTGTCGGATTTCTTGTGAGCAGATGGACGGGCTATAACATGTATGTTTGCTTGTGGTTGAATCCTCAAGTGGTGTCAACTGTCCATAAGTGTTTCTGCAATGGCGCCAAGTAAATTGTTTGCAAATTGAACTACACTCTACACTATGAAACTCATAGACAAAGCCTACAGGGGGCACGGCAATGTACTGTAACGTAAGGCGCCGGCGCTTCTCAATCATCAGTTGACATCTTCTAAAGACTTCTTTGCAATGATACCACCATACCACCTCGCTGAACTTTCTCTCCTCGGGCTGTTTAAAGGTTTACACTTATCAAGCACCCCACGACAGTAATTACCCGGACTGGTCAACAAACCCAATTGCCTCAAAGGGAGCTCCGTCTTCGGAATCCGACAATTTTGCGGAGATAGGTGCAGTAAGAGGAAATGGAATTTCCGCCTCATGTACGAATATGATTTTCGCTGACCGACGACTGCTAGGATTGGATATGTTGTGGGGCGTGGCATTGGCAGATGGCGATGGCGTTGGAGTCGCATGGCATGGCATGGCATGGCGATATCATTTGGAATTTGGAGTCAATTGCAACCGTTGGAGCGCTGGTTGTAAGATTACATGCAGCATGACGCAGAGGGCGACATGTCCATCGCGACGATGTACGTACGGGCAATGTCAAATTGACACTGTGATAGCTATGCAGATCGTATGACTGAAGACATCTCCAATGGTAAAATCTTATCGCGGGCAACGAGACAAGGCGGCCAGCGAGCCAGCGCTGCTCACAGAGTACCGGTCAGCACTAACCCGGGGAACAACCCTGTAACCGTAACATGAACTCTGAATTTCTTCACCACAAAATTATCATCCCACACGAAATTCTCCATTCCTTTCCATTGCTGTCCGTTCCTACCCTTTCCCACATCGTCCCCTCGTCTCTCATTGTTCTTTTACGAGTACGAAGATATACTTTGCATCTCATTACGTACGAACTCCTTGTCCCCGTTTTCTGCTTTATAAAAGGCCTTTCTTTTCCTGTTCGTTTATCGTATCTCTCACAGCCTGTTCAGATCCAGCAATTCATCCTTTAGAAAGACGCTCGCGACGACCACAACTTCGAGACAGCTAGAGATTTATATCCAGATCTTACCAATCTCGTTACTACGTCGTTATATTTATCTTTGAATTATTAATATCTATATCTAGACACACCAAGGTTACATATTACGCCACCTGCAATGTCTTCTTCACCAGAGCCCAGAGCTGTCAAGCGACCAAGTATGAAAATTTCTTTTTCCTTATCACTCTCGTTACCCTACCTCCCCTCCCATCCACTGTCCATCTTCCAACATCTCTTTCCCAACAGGTGGAGAAGGGGGCAAGAAATCGCTTCTCGTTCTTCTGACAACTTGCATTTTCTTACAAATACCTCATTGTATTTGGCACAAGACTTATCTGTCTGGCCCGTTTTGATTTTTCAACACGTCTCAAAACTCTCTTCGCGACGTTCGAAATTTCAACATTTCATCGCACTTTCCCACTAACCTCTCAATTCATGATGGCAGGAACTCAATCAGAACCACCACCAAGTCTTCCTCAAGTCATCGCTGAGCAACATGTTCCAATTGCTTCCACCGACAAAGATTCTCAGCGATTGATTGTCGTCTTGTCAAATGCCAGTCTTGAGACCTACAAGGCTTCTTCTGGCGGCGGAGGTGGAAGACCTGGCGCACGCGACGAGAAATACTCTCTGCTTAACAGTGATGAGCACATTGGCATAATGCGCAAGATGAATCGCGATATTAGCGATGCTCGACCGGATATCACACATCAGGTTCGACTTTTCATTGTCATATTCGCAATGCGGAACCTGCTAACCTTGCCACAGTGCCTTCTCACTCTCCTCGACTCGCCCATTAACAAAGCCGGAAAACTTCAAATCTACATTCACACTGCGAAGGGAGTCTTGATTGAGGTCAGCCCAACGGTCCGAATTCCGCGTACATTCAAACGTTTCGCCGGTCTGATGGTCCAGTTATTACATCGCCTTTCCATCAGATCCGTCAATTCACAAGAAAAACTCCTCAAGGTTATCCCCAATCCGATCACCGACCACCTTCCCCCGAACTGTCGAAAGGTCACATTAAGTTTCGAATCGTCATTGGTGCGTGTTCGAGATTATATGGAGACCTTGGACTCGAATGAGAGTATCTGTGTGTTTGTCGGTGCCATGGCCAAAGGCACGGATAATTTCGCGGACGACCTTGTGGACGAAAAAATCTCCATCAGTAACTACAGTCTATCTGCAAGTGTGGCATGCAGCAAATTTTGCCATGCTGCAGAGGATGCATGGGACATCATTTAGGGTGGAACATTGTCATAGCTCCTCATGGATCCCCTTCGCATTCAATAGACTACGATCGGTAACCGCGGGGTAGGACGCACGCAGCTCTGGGAAGTGCTTGCGGTGGGCATTTGGGGATATGGGTCGATTTGAAAAGGTGAAAGCGGGACCATTCGGCAGATTGAACGATACTAACATCGATCGGTATGCTTATGGTCGCCGGGCTTGGGTGTCTATGTGCTCTGTCTCTGTTTTTGCAACCAAAACATCAGGCGTTCAACATCAGATCCAAGACGCTTTAGTCGTCTTCGTGGATCACTTCAACTTGGTCCACATCTCCTTTGTCTTTCAGCATTGTCCTATGTGTAGCTTAGTAGCTACTCCGGGGTTTGAAACGCACGTCCCGTTTTCGCATGCATATTTTCAGCGGAAACTTTCTGTATCGGCTTCCACTGTCGAGTCAGCCTGTATGCGGGAAGCTGATTCTGTATGTAGAAAATTGGTTCATCGGCTGCTTTGTGGCAGATGCTACCGCGAGTCATTTCTTGATAGCGGATAGCCTCATGTACTCAGATATTACATTGGTCAATGATAGGAAGGATTCCAATATTCAAGCAAATAAAAGTGCCTTGAAGTCAATCCACCCATGTCCGCCCCATCTTTAATTCGAGCCAAGAATCCTTTTACGTGGTCAGAAATGGGATGTCCAGTGCCAGCTTCGACAGCCAAGTACAACGAATCTATACATGCAGGTCTAGATGTAGGTCAGATCAAAATGGAAGCTACAGATCTGAAAGGTATAGTCGAATGTTTTTCACCCTTTCCCCTTCTCCCTAAAGTGACATGGAAAAGTGGAATCACAACATCTTGCCCATTGGACCGAGAATCGGCATCGAGGGACTCGGCCATTCTATTCGTCCCGTTTTGAGGCCATACCCATCTTTTTCACACCAATCGAGGGGTTTGAGGCGACCCATGATCCTAGTCTGGAGCGGTCGCGCGTATGCATGTTACGAGATTCCTTTGGACGGGAGATCTTCATTCGCGAGACGAGACGTGGCATGCGGAGAAGCAGCCTCTCCCTTAACGAAACAGCATGAACGGTTAGTCTGCATTGTCCGCACCGGATTCTTTTCCCATTTTTCTCACTACGCGATGCTACTGATTCAAACTATCTTTATGACCACTTTTTGGGACAGGTTTGGGTTGGGCTCGGTCCTTGCACGCCAGCTTGCACGCCAGGCACGAACAATACCCATAATTCGTCGGTTCGAGTAAAGTAGATAAGCTGGTCGACCAAAGGGAAGTGGGCAAAGTACAGAAACTTGTGGGGTTACGTGCATGGCTCGCATGGGTTCCTTATGTCGGTGTGGTGATTTGGTGAATTCGAGGATAATTCGAGGATGAGGCGACAGCTGTCAGCTCCAACTGCATGCATATATTGGTCACTTTACATACGAAGCAATTTCTATTTCATGATTCTATTGTCTTCTCGTACATGCCTAATCTCCGGTTTCTCTCTTGTCCTTTTGACTTGCCGACTCGGTTCGCTTTATTATATACAGGAGCTTGAGGACTCCAGAACCACAGTTCCTTTGGAAGACTCACGAACTTTGCATACTCTTTTTACCTGATTGAACGAATTCGGAGCACAGTACGAGTACGACTTATTTTTCCTTGTGTATAGGAGGTCCAGTTTTCTGTTTTTATTTCTTGTTTTTATTCTCTCGATCATCATTATCATCATAGATCGGATTATTTTCGTACCTGCTTCTTTACCGCATTTTCCCAACCTCGCCAAAATAGCATCTGCATTTGCCATCACAGCACAGCATTTTTGTCTCAGACTCTACTTCCGGCCGAGATCCGCATTTACATCCCCATTCGCACATTCCACCGCATAGGAATAACTAAAATAATCGCCCGTTCCACCACAGATGAATATATCATTCATCTGATCTCTAGATTTATACGCAGTTTATCCAGTCGTGTGTTTTTTGAGACTTTTCTGGCATTGCCGGTACCATCGACTTTCACACATAAAATCAGATCAGCATCCACCTACACCTAGGAGAGTACAGAATTCAGCGTCCCTCGTCAGGAATAACCAGGAAATATGTCTCGCGCACCAGCTCGCCCCTCCACGATTGTTACCGCCGCCACGGAGAAGGAAGCTCGCCGTGTTTTGCAATGGCAGGAAGATGTCGCTCGTAGCTGCAGCGGGGTGGGATCCGACCGCGATGAAGAAGAGGATCATGGCCGCAATACCCGCGCCCCATCACAGGTATCCCGTGCTCTCGATCATCCTCCACCATTCCGCCGTGCCGAAACTTTCCCCCGCATTATGAAACGAGAAATTACGGAGCACTACGGCGATCACGTCCCATCTCAGGTTGCTCTTCAGCGTCACCAGGTCCACGACGACGACGAGGAACAGCCAATCTATGTTGACGAGATAGACCAGGAGGACAGGGAGAAGGAGAAGGCGGGCGGATTCCTTGGTTTCTCTAATAAGCAGCTTGTTGGGACATTTCTCGGTGCCGCGGCAGGCGCGGCTTTTGCTTACGCAATGGTAAAGTCAGAAGACCCAGAATATCAACTTGAGCCCGAAGCTCAAAGACCCATGCCTGTTCGCCGTAGCTATACTACCGGTCATGCTGAGACGATTGCCAGTTCGAACCGCAGCAGTGCTGTGGGGGGTCCGGAGAGAAGGTACAGAGTTCTTGAGGCACCAATACCCCCGCCAGCAACACAAAGCACTTATTCTCGTGCCCCACAAAGGGAGAGGGAGAGAGATCTTCAACCAATCGCCGAGAGAAAATACTACAACGACCGCCCAGGCGCACTTGGTGCTAAGCTTCGTACTCGGAGCACAGCTGACGGCATGGATGGATCACAAGCCGATACCGCCAAACCACCGACTGCCATCAACACTGGTGCACAATCTGTAGCACCTTCTCGTCACGCCTCCGGGCCCCGTCGTGAAGCTGACCGATCGAGTCAGGTGAGCAGAAGGAGCAACGAAAGTGAGCGAACCAGCACGGTCAAAGCAGCGAGTCGTGCCCCAACTCAAGTCAGCCGTGCGCCAACTGCTCTTCCGACCAGAAGCCGCGCTGGGCCTGAGGCCGAGTACGAATACGTCCAGGCTGGATCAATTCACGGCCGACCTTCATCTCAAGCCCCATCTCAAGTACCACGTCGCGATTCTGGTGATGCAAAATCGAGAGTTTCTCAATCCCATACGACTATCAAGTTCTCGCCCTCGAAAGCAGGCTCTCAAGTGGCGATTCCTAGAAGTGAAGCGACATGGGAAAGAGATGATGCGAGCTCGGTTGCTGAATCGAGTGTTCCCAGGAATGTACCATTGCCGGCTAGTACGGTTGTGAGTGCAAGATACGGAGGAGGCTACAGGGAGCAAGGTAGTGGATACACACATGCACCATCTGCTGTCAGGCAGGAAAGAGAAGGAAGTGTTTGGGGTGGAAGAGATGCAATGAGCGTTGCGCCGAGCGACAGCGTTAGTAGTGTAGGGAGTAAGAGGGAGAGAATTGAAAGATTGAGGGGAAGGTTGGAGAGCTCCAGGGTCTGAGTCTCCGGGTGACTTGGGCACGGGGTTTGATATACATTGGCATGGAACGGGAGTTCTATGAATAGTTTCGTTTCATGGATTGGGTGTGTGGAGGAATTGACTGGAGAGGCTGCTGTTGAAATTTGCTCACGAAAGACATGTCTCACATACTTTTCTTTGGTTATTTTACGAGGGTGTTAATTTGGATTGTATATGAAGATTGCGGATATGTTTTCCTTTACAATTCTCTTGGTTTGCATGGTTATCTTAATGATTATGATACATTACCGATGATTTATGAAGAGAAATGAACAAGTTGACTCAATAGTTGTTGCTCAGTGACATTCATACGATTCATGAAAGGGTTAATGGTCTAGCTTGGTAACAATAGGCGATTAAGGCTTACTGGCAAGACAGCTTCCCGTCTTCCCAAGGCTTGGGCTCTCCATCTTTCGTATTTTTTTGTGAAACATTACCAAGGGGAACGGGAGCGGGAAGGGGGAGGAGCATTTCACCCGCCATCTGCCTATCAATATTGAGACCCCTGATTTACACGCGACCTTTTGCGCTTTCTGTAAGCAAAGCCCGACCATCCACCGTCGATCTTTTCCTGAAATCGACCCACGTCACAGCGCCTCCAGTGGCGGCCGGCCTAGAAGGCTAGAACTACTCCAAAGTTTAAATTTTCTTTTTCCTTATCCCAACTTCGTTGCTTTTACCTCACCGAAACTTCCATAAATGTCTAGCACATACATAAGGGGTTTTTTGAATTGTGAACCCCTCTGCGACCTTTCCTCGGTATTATGGGAATCCTCGTCGTCAGTCTAGTTGAAGGCTAATCTGTGGATAGGGGAGTGGGCTGTTGATGTCCGGAGTTGGGGGGTCCAACGTCTGTTTTCGGAAAGTCTTGGCATATTGATGTTTAGTTTCATCAGATTGAAGTTCTTTGCTTAGAGATTACCATCCCTTTCTCAGCTGAAAGCAAGTTCCAAAAACAGTCATTGCAAAAGGATGTTTTTAAAAAATTTATCGCAGATCCAAACGATCCATGATAGCGCATTCAGCCCCAATTCGATGAACATCCAGTCCGAGCGTAGGTTTGCTTGCTTGCTTCTTACAGGTAAGATGGTTGTTGGGCCGTCCTGGGGATTTAACTGGTGTCATATCTACTGTTCACTTCATTTCATGCTTCCGAGGAAAGTATGCTGAATGATGCTTCTCAACAGAAGTGCTCCTGAACCGCGCCTTTGGACGCCCCCCACCATGATTGCTGCAAACGATCCGGATGCCGGGGAGTCAATGCCTGGCGCATATGGAAATAGCATAGATCTCCAACTCGCGATACTGCGATATCTCCCTACGCCGGTGGTGACGTTGGATGAGCGCAGGAAAATAATATGGACGAACAGGAAGGCCGACGCATTGTTTGGAGGCCGAGGTCCGCTTCAATGTTGCAATAATGGAGTGATAGGGAAGGCGTTGCAGGAGCTGGGCGTAGAGCCAATTTCCAACGACTCCTGGGATTCTGTATTCGACAAGGAAGAAAGTACACGGTTTGGGGCTTCAACATCACGGCATGAGGGGTTGGAGAGTACTCCAGGTGGGGTTGAGGTGGTGTTGAACAATCCGAAATTGAACGACTCGGAGAAGCATTATCGAATCGGTATCGAGGTCTTATCTGCGGATTATGGATACTTATTCATTCTGTCTTTCGAACAAATGCTCTACACAGAGCGGCCGACCTCTAACCTGGAGTCGATATCCCCTGCAACCCCCCAGACCAACTCGAAGATGCGCACTGAGCCTAGGAACATCCGCGCTCTCAAAGAAGGCGTCTTCGATAGCACCAACACGCCAGGATTTATCCTTACTGCGGACGAGCAGTTTTATTTGGGAAATCGCAAAGTGCGCGAAATAATTGGCGACATGATGGGTGGAGCAGATGGGTGTGAAGGGGCCGTGTTCAGGGAGGGCCTTGAAATCTGGGATGAGAATTATGTACGCCGACTAGAACCTGATGAGTACCCAGGCACGCGCGTAGTCCGAACCCGGGAACCGGTTAAAAACTTTCGATGCGGAATCACGCACTCCAGCACGGGCGAGAGACTCACGATGGTTATTACTTGTGAATGTTTATATGATGGAGACACTGGGGAGTTCCTTGGAGCGCTATGCTGGTGCGAACAACTTCAAGAATATGAGGAGTACTTACTGCAGGAGCAAGAGCGTGGGTTAAAAAGCCATGAAACGATATGTAATCTGATGCCTCATCTTGTTTGGACGACAACTGTTGATGGGGGAGCTGATTGGTATTCAACACGGGTAAGCATAAGTATTTTTTATGATTCTCAGTAACTCGAATTGACATTGCGTGTCTAGTGGTATCAGTTTACTGGTTTAACTGAAGAAGAATCCCTCGGTTTTGGATTTACAAAAGCTGTTCATCCTGATGACTTGCCGATACTCTTGGAAAAATGGGACAAAGGAAGAGAATTGGCTCAAGATTGCGAAGTCGAGATAAGGTATCGTCGAAACGATGGCACTTACAGGTGGATGCACACAAGGGCGTGCCCTTTAAAAGATGAGAATGGAAAGATCCTGAAGTGGTATGGGACCAACACGGACATCAATGATGTGGTGATGCAGAGGATTGAGGCAAAAAGAAACAAGGACCAAATGCTCACTGTCCTTGGCCATGCCGAAGTTAACCTGTTTTCGACCTCCGATAGAAAGATTGCCATGGCCGAGAGCGGAATGTTATGGCAGGCTCAAACCATCAAAGGCCAGATTCCAGACCCGCAGTCTTTGGTTGGTAAGGATATAATCGAGATTTGCAGGGAATCCTGTCCAGAGGGAATGCCAGGTAGGAGTCATTGCCTTATGAAAACGATAACGAGTTACTAAAGATTCACAGCTCTTGAGAAAGGCATACTTGATATCCTGGCTGGAAAGATCGAGATGGAGAAGGCAGAAGACAAGGTTGGCGATAGAATTTACAAAACTCGGCTGGTAGCGGATCTGGAACATGACAGTGATGATCCCGGACAAGTACCAAAAGTTGTTGGGGTATTAGGTTTAAGTATTGATATCACAGATATGAAAGCCAGGGCTGCTCTGGAGCTTGATAACACGAGATTGATGATTGAGGAACAAGCTGCCAAGGAATCCAGTCAAATGAAGAGTCAGTTCCTCGCAAACGTGAGTCAATCCATCCCGTATTTCATGCCTTTCTAATCAATTACAGATGTCTCATGAGATGAGGACTCCTACAGCTGTAAGTTTCTCCTATATCACAATCTGGTTCGTTGCTGACCGTGTCAAGGGAGTTATCGGCATGGTAGATCTGTTGAGCGAAGACACCACATTGACCGCCGAGCAACGAGAATATGTCTCTAGCATTCAACTATCCGCCAAAGCACTACTCACGATCGTTAACGACATTCTCGACTTCTCCAAAATCGAGTCTGGTCGTCTGGACATCGAAGAAGTACCATTTAACCTATCTTCGACGGTCAACGAACTGTGCAAGCTACTCAGGGTTTTCGCCAGCCAGAAGAATCTAGATTTGGTTTACAAGAACGAAATTGATGATGGCTTGGAAGTGTTGGGTGATCCGGGCAGGATTCGACAGGTTCTGTCGAATTTGCTGACGAATGCCTTGAAGTTTACGGAACGGGGCAGTATCAAGATCACAGTGAAAGGGAAAAAGCTGGAGCCACTGGAGAGTGGAGAGGAGAGAATAGAGACACATTTCATTGTTGAAGATACGGGTATTGGGATTGAAAAGAAGGTCCTAGACAAGCTTTTCAGACCGTTCAGGCAGGGCGACCCGTCGACAGCACGACTTTATGGAGGGACAGGTCTTGGCTTGACGATCTCTAGGAATGTATGTCATCTCCTATCTTCTACCAGCACTAGATGCTAATAGATACTAACCACCGGCAGCTTGCAAATCTGATGTCTGGTTCGATCAACCTGGAGTCTGAACATGGTGTCGGCAGCCGCGCATTATTTACGGTTCCATTGAAAATATCTTCATATTGTTCATTCCCTTCGCAATCCGATGATAGTTCTTCTGGATCTAGATTCCAATTCTGCTCATCGAATTACAACACGCATCATCACACTCCAATAGCCTCTCGACCTGCTACGCCGATAGCCCCGGCTGATCAGCACCTCATAAACCAACAGATCTCAAATAGTGATACGAATCACGTATCACCTCCCTATTTACGGAAAGGCAAGGAGCCCGTTGATAGGTATGGAGGTGGATTGTCATATGATGAGCGGAAGAAAGTTCATGTTCTGGTTGTAGAGGATAAGTAAGTTATCAAGTCACCTCCCTATTCGACTCATCACTAATATCACGCTTAGTGCCATCAATCAAACCATCGCTCTCAAAACAGTCCGCAAACTCGGATTTCCAGCAACCGCAGTCTGGAATGGTCGGGAAGCGCTCTCCTACCTGCTCAACCCCGATCCGAAACGACCACGACCAGATATCATACTTATGGATGTCCAGATGCCTGTAATGGACGGATACGAAGCTACACGAATACTGAGGACGGGGATTGAATACTCAAATGCGTTGAGTGCGAATGAATATGAAGACGCGGAGTCGAGTCTGACGATGCGCACGCTGCTGAGACGGAGGAAGGGCATGTTGAGGGATATACCGGTGATTGCGATGACGGCGAGCGCGATACAGGGGGATCAGGAGAAGTGTATAAGGGCGGGGATGGATGGGTATTTAAGTAAGCCGGTGGATAAGGATCGGTTGGAGGATATGTTGATTGAGTGGGCGGGGAGGAAGAGAGAGGTGAGGGAGCTTGAGGTTGGGAAGGAGGAGGGGAATGAGCGGGATGGAGATGAGGGTGGGAGGGGAAGGGACTCGGGTGTTGGGCTTGTCAGCGAATAGTGAGGCGTGTTTATTCAGTGATTTAGTCATACCAGCGATGGCGTTGGTAGGATAGTTCTAGATTTAGTGAAAGATAGATGGGATGGTTGATGGGATGGTACTGAGAAGATGGTCGACTTTCGTAGTTGATAGTTGAGATCGTTAGCAGAAATCTAGTGAATCTGGATAGTTCAAAATACTAATCCACCATGGAATCAAGTCGTGTAATACATTGTGCTCCTTCGAGAAATGATCGGGGTTGGTGAGACAGCCACCAGGGGGTGGACTCACTCACCGACCAACTCCAACTTCGATATTCTCAATATCCAAGTCTTATTTAAATATTTAGATATATAACTATACTAATATTTAAATTTCATTTGAGCAATCAGATATATATAATTATATTAATTATATAAGTTAATAATATTCAAATATTATTTGAACAATCAGAAGTTGGTCGGTGAGTGAGTACACCTCCTCGTGAGCCACGCGGTAGAGTTTACTCATGGCACACCAAAATCTGCACCGTAACGATTTATCAATTTAAATTCAAAAATTTGAGATTTCGAATATCTGTAAGCTTGCAGATAATCAATAGGTCCTGAAGTATCTGTCTGTATATTTGGATATTTAGTTTTATCACTTCTAGAAGCTCTTCCAAAGGGGCTCTTTTGTACTGAGTTTTGATGTTCTAGTAATTTTTGGTGAGAAACTCCGGCCTATGAAAAAATGAAAATGGTAGCCTTGTGTAGCCTGAGTCTACTCGAATAGCCTTGCGTCATCGCCCCGGGCGATTTATAGCCTCGTTTGAAAAACTTCATCTGCTTGCCACAAAAAAATCTCATGCTGCTGTAGAATAGTCTACTGTCTTCTATTTACAGAATGATTATTAGGTAGCATCTCTTGATCTGCCGTCAATTCAGAAAGCTGTGTTTTGGATACATACTTCCGCTGATGTCCTTTTCGCGGCTCGCAAGATGTCTTAGATGTCGACTGACGACGCATTCTCCGAATGTCAGTTATATTCCACTACTTGTTAATCGGAATTGCCATAGATCGCCGACCTGCGCGCATACGAATTTACGACAGTATTCCAGGCTGCGTCTTCGTACTAATGATGTGGGTTTCCGTCCCAAGTACGATTACGACAACGCTGCACACAGCAATGCATGGAACGAGGCACCAGCTCAGCATAAAGCGTCGCAAGTTGAAGTCAATCGGTCGGAAAGCAAAGTTCTCACAGAACAGGCCGATGGAAGTCCTACTGCAGGGTATAAGACTTTTAAATCGCTCGGAAAAGCTAGTGCTACATCTGCCAACAATCAGGACGAGCCGTTGAATTTTGGAGATGGAGAGAATGCTTCAACACAGCCGCCAATCGATCACCATGCCTTATTCGAAAAGTTCTTAAAAGAGGAGTTGAAGAATAATGATGGGGACGAGGAATTGAAAAGTTACCAGATTGGTGAAATGGAGAAATCCCCAAAAGATTCGCAGACGAACGTGCTTCTAGACCATGATAGACGACGAGAGCAATCCCAAAGCAACACATTTTCGAATACGGACGACATAAATGGAAATGTACGTACAAATAGGGCGCCGACACAGATTGGTACAGAAACGGACTTTTCTGTTTGGAGACCAGTAGCCTCGATATTGAAACGTGAGAAAGCCGGTGACCCAAAAACAGACCTAAAGTTGCGCCAGCGAGAACGTAATGAGGCACGTTCAACTTTCAGTATTCATTGTCTTATCAATGAAGAAGTGTTGACAAATCTGGATACTCTGATAAAAAGCTCTTTGACGGAGTATTGCGAGCTCAACCAAGCTCGCAGTAAGATTGCATTGTCAAAGGAGTTGCCCGCACGGCACTGGCGAACGTATCAAGCCATGGTGCGGCTGTTATGCGCATCGACGTTTGGTATTCCTCTGGGGATTGCTTCTCCTTTTGTCACGTCCGTTGGATCCGATAAAAGGAAGTCCACATACTCCTTGGGTCTGGTACTACACGATGATTCAGGAATGGCTCCTTTCCGCGAAACCATTCGCCGAGCACTTGAACTCGACTTCAACGACTACAGTCTATCCACAAAGGTTGCCAGTCTGACGACAGGGACTATTTTATGTAGAGGGTTGAGAGAATCAGAGGCACAGGCACTCGTGGAAGAGATAAAATTGGCATATCCCAACGGCATCGACCTGGGTATATCAACGCGTTGTTCCTTGCAACATACGCTAAATGGTAGTGGAAGGAATCGCCCTGCAGTTACTGACTCGCCGCAATTCCTCATGCTGGGCCAAGATCTTCGTGCTCTAGCGGCAGACCCTAGGGCTACACAAGTTGAACATTTATGGACAGTAACTATGATGGAGATTGAAGATCCTACCGTTCTTCCTGATTATGAAGCATACCGATTTAGAAGAGTTCGACATGCACGTCTCAAGGAGTACAAAGAGAACATTAAGAATCAAGTCAAGGATCACGACGTCTAGGATGGTTGTCTGTGTTGTTTCATTTGGATGTCAACAGCAGGCTCCCCGACTTACGCTCTATGAACTTACCTAGACGAACTACTCAATCGGCAATCAATAGACAATCTCATCTTTCTATCTACGACTGCCATTCCCGTGAATGCGTGCTTTGAAGATATTGCCGGATGCGTGAGTAATTTCCTTTGTTAAGATTTCGTAGCGACCTACACCTCAGTACGATCTTGCTATTTATGTTCTTTGTTTGGAATTTGGACATATGAGACTTACATGCAATTGCGGTTCTTTTATAAGTATTCGGGCGTACCACTATGAATTCAACAGAAATTTTCGGACCAGAAAGAGGCCGCTCGAGAAGTCACTCCCGAATGGCCACCCCAGAACCATCAACCGCCTACTTGTACAAAGTCGCAATTCAAGAGCGTGATGACCTTCGAAAATGGGTCACTCAACTCGAGGCACAGCTAGTGGGCGAGGAGCGGCGTTTAGGAACCGCGGATAATGCGAAAACTCTCGCAGCAATCCAAGCACAGAAGGAAGCTTACCGTGAACGAGTCCAGAATCTAGAAGTCGAGGTTATTCGTGCGGAAAATACACGCGGTAATGAGTTTCAAGACCTACTGCTCAATCGCGATGGAATTCAGCATCAGTTGAATGAATTGAGACAGCAGGTTTTTGGCCGCACGGGGTATCTTGCGCAGATACAAAATTTGCAGGTTGTTCTGGAGTTGAAAAATATTACTAGTCGGAGTGGGACGCCGGAGGCTATTGGATTGGAAAAGGAGCTTATGAAGGTTATGGAGGAACGAGATCAATTGAAAGATATCGCGGAGATTGTGGGAAGGAGAATCCAGGAGGTGGAAGATACTATTAGTGCGGTGAGCAAAGAGAATGAGCGGCTTCTGGGAGAGAAAAGAGCTTGGGATCAGGATAGGGAGGCCTGGGATGCGGAACTAAGTAAACAATTTGCAAGAAATGCAGAATTGTCGTTAGAGTTGCGGACATTGGAGGATACAGCGCACGGCAAGGCAGTCGGTGCAAATATCAGTAGCGCAAATACAGGTGGTGCGAACACGAGTGGTGCTCCATCCGATACCTTGACGTACTGGAGAGAGTGGGCAAGGAAGCTGGAAGAATTTGTTAGGACCGAGCCGCCTGAAGTCGAGGAGCTGTATGATCTCGCCCAGACATACCTACCACGACTCGACCAAAACGAACAATACCTTGGTGTAGAATGGGTGCAAGAATTGATCAATTTGGTATTAGACCGACCAGAAGTCAATGGACAGCCCGACACCTCCAGCGAACAACCAGCCAGCGTGCTTGAAACTGCGAACGTAAGATCGATGAGCTCTGCGAAGAAGTTGAGAAATTCAAAGAGGAAACCAGACTTGTGACGGAAAACCGCGATTGGTTCCGACAATTACTGGCGAAGGAGAAGCAGCTGGCTGCAGAAAAAGAAGAGCTGTGGAAGGATAAATTTGAGAAAGAAGTGGATGAGGCTGAGGCGCACACACGGGAGTTTGTGGAAGAGGCGGAGAATTTACAGGGCAGGCTTGATGATGCACACGAGACGATTCGTCGCCTACGAGGGAGTAGTGGAGGAGCTGGCGAGGAGGTGGAGACGCTGAGAATCGACCTGTATAATGCATTAGAAGAATGCGAAGACCTGCAACGTCAGCTTTGGCAGGCAAGCAAAGATAACAAAGATCTGAAGAAAGAGTTTGAGACGAGTTTAGAAGCCGCAGAGAAACAAGTTCGGCAAGCGGTTTCGTCGAAATCGGATGCGGAGTTGAGATTGCAAGTTGTAGAGGAAAAGTTGGTCAATGCGGAGATACAGCTTCAGAATCTGAAGGGGTCTTCTGTTGACGAATACCCGAATTTGGATCCTCCGCCTCTCAATATACAAGTTCCCCGTGCGAAAAAGAAGCTCGATAAGGCTGTTCAGGAAAGCCCCATGTCGGACTTGCCATCTCCAGAAGTTCGGACGTTCAAGAGGAGAGAGACTGATGCATCGTGGGTGGAGTCGGATAACAGTCCAGTTGAGAGTCCTGTGGTGAAGGTTAGAAGAAGTGGGCGGGCTACGAAATCTGCAAATTCAAGCAATGCTGATGCTGATGCGGTGCCAAAGGCAAAAGTTGGAAGGAAACGGAAGAATGAAGTTGAGAAGGGCGAAGGAGAAAAGGTGTCGAAGAAGAAGAAGAAGTGATGTTGCTTCTCAGTTTCACTTGGAAGTGTACGCGAGGTTGGATCGGTTGTTAGGATGAGTTTTAGTTACATCTGGTTTACCATTCTATCGTTTACCATTCTATTGTTTCCCGATGACCTGTACTCAGCCTGTATGTTTCATCTGTTCATGTGGCCTAGGTGGCCGAATGTGAGGCAATATTTGGAGCTTCACAGACGAAGTAGTCTAGAACCCGACTCCAGCTGTGTTTTTTCTTGAAGATGGCCGCTTTGAAGTGCTCATGGTCTGGGGACGAATAAAGCTCGTGGACGTGGGTGTGGTCGTGCGCCTCTAATGTGTGGTTGTGGGTTGACTGATCGTGTCTCCAACACCCATTTCCTTGGCAAGTGACCTCTTCGTCTGGTTTTGACGATGGCGTCCTACTCATAAGCCCATCCGTTGGAATACAGTGATATTGCGTGTAGAAACCAGACCGCATCGGACGAGAATCTCACCATACACGAGATAAGGCCTCCTTGCGGTCGAGTGTTTTAGGTCAAGACCGTCTTAGACCCCAACTGAAATGACCTATTACGAAAACATACTTCTCTTGCGCCAGCCGACCTTCCGAGAAGTTAGTTTCTTTCTCGAACAAACCAATGAGTGAAGTTCTGCTGTTGGTAGATGTTTCAAAGCTCGTTAACGGTGCATGGGTAACGACTTAAGCGCTTGATCTTTCACGAGAATGGCGTGTACCGGTAAATAGCTCGTGGAGTCGACCATTTGGAGGACCATCGTGTAGCGAGAAGGATCCTTCATGGGCATTTGTTCTGGAGCAACAAGAATGTGTTGATATTTGTTTAAATAAAGCACTAGAACACCTCAAAAGTCCAGCACCGGAACACATCAAAACTTCATCTCCACCACCAGAACACCTCGAAATTCCAACTACAGCACCACAGACAATACACTCTTGCAGTTAGCTACATTCCAGTAATTGTTTTTGCCTTAGTTGAATACTCATATTCAACATTTTCCTTCCCAATCTATCCTAATCACATCGCGGCGTACGAGAAATAAGTTCTAGCTATGCCTTCAGGACCCAGCAACGTGCCCCCCAAGGCCAAAGTCACCAGCAAACCCAACCCTCCAGCTAGCGGCCCCGGCACCGCCACCACCAGCGGCGGCACAAAGAGAAGCAGAAGCAGAAGCCAGACTCGCAAAGTAGGCCCGGAAACAAGATCCGGGTCTCCCCATCCGGGCCCTGGTAAGCTTTCTAAGCGACATACGGAACAGGATGTCACAGGCTTGCCCTTAAGACAAAAGGCTGAGCCGTCTATCTCGGATCGTTGGAGTCACCTTAAGGCCACTACTAAATGTAAAAACCCCTCAAACTCTGGCGGCGATAAGAAGGAGCTCGAATTGCATTTTAATACCTGTGGGCCTTGCCCAAAGGTCGTTGAGCTTTGGAAGAGAAATGTCAATTTTGAAGATCCAAAAAGAGGTATAAACAAACACTGGCTGCTGGAAAAAGTGTTTATGAACCATGGCGCTCACCGCGGCGAGAAGGTGGAATTTCTCCATAGCGTTGGCGCTAAATGGAATCTCGACCGAATGCTTCAACAAGCAGTTTATAGCTTTAAAGATGTTAACACAGCTGAGGATCTCATTAAAAGGGGAGCGAAGTTGCCCTATGTAGAAAGTGGAATCCAGGAGCTGTTCGATATGGAGATAGGGAAACTTCAAGCCTTCGCATATAAGCATTCAGACAAGAAGCATTCAGACAAGAAGAGATCAGACTACAAAATCGAGGAGACATCCTTAACCTACCTTATTGTCCGTGAGATGAATGCGGCAGATAGAGCGAAGTGTCTCAAAATGGTATTTTCTCAACATGCCTATTTCTACGATATACAACTCGTGGACTTGCTCCTCAAATTCAATGCCACAATTACTGGACCAGAGGCGCAAACGATTATTGATGATCGACTCAAGAATTCGGGAGGGTTAGATCCATCACATGACCGTCTCATGACTGTGGGATCTGCAAAATTTGGAAATTTACCTCGTCATTTCGTCAAAGAATACAACAGTCGAACCAGGATAAGACCCGCAGAGATTTATTCGGATAATACGGACACAGAAAAAAGTGACAATAAAACATTCCGCCCTAAATTCTCTATGCCATACCATATTAGAGAGCCCCCCACGAATTCAGTTGAGGAATTCCTCAAACATTACAAGCAAGAAATCGAGATTAGAGCAAGCGACGGTAAAAACATAAAGTTCAATGTGGAACTCATGAAGCTTCGATCAGGGTACTTTCAGAAAAATCTAGAGAAAATTAAAAAAGACAACACATTTGAAGAATCACTGCGTGTCCTGCAGTTCATCAAAGAGTACGCGGAGACGGTAGTCATAGGACATGACCATGCTGTTTGGCGGTCGAAGGCTTTGCCAGGAGATAATCACCCTGGGGATCGCTTAAATTGTTTCTTCGATATTGTGAAAGCAGCGACGAGGCTTGAAATGCATGATCTGTGGCAAGATGTGCAGAATCATATCGTGGTGGAAGGAAAACCTCTCATCAGCAAATCAAACGCGAATGATGCCGCAGATCGCGCGAAAAGGTATGGAGCAGAAACCGTAAAAAAGTATTGCAGAGCTGTAGTGTCCCTTTCATCATGAGAGAAGTGTCCCAGCAAGCTAAGGATTGTGAGGTAGGAAGTATAGATAGATAGAATAGAGCACGGTCATAAATTGAATAGATAACTTTAACCTGACTCACAAACGACGATGCTTATTCACCTTCGTTCTTCTCCAGCTTGGCAAGCCCTTCTATTATATTCTGATCGAGTAATTCGAGTTAGACTGTGACCTTGATACCTGCGTTTTCCACATCTTGGTTGTGCATATCCCGTGTTGTTGCTGTACTTGTTGTTACATTTCTGCAGATTGTCGGATTTACCGTTGGTAATATCTATGTTGAGAGGCACGTTGAGCCATCATCAACAAGATATGCTGGTGTGCTGCGTCGATTAGGTGCCGGGTTGAGGAAGAGAGACCCATCCCAAAGTCACGATCAAGACGAACACCATCAAAGCGAACGATCATTCCAAACCCAAGTGAATGAGTTCCGATGTTGCCAAGTCCACCCTGCTTAGGTTTTGCCATCAGAAACGCAACCAATGAACGAAAGATAGTGACTTTAATTCACAGGCCCGACGCATAGTTAAGCTATATGCACTCGCACCGCCATTCATTGCGGAGCACAGAGCATAAATCTGAGGGCTGCACGTGCTTGACAATGGAGAGGTGGAAAACGTCTAGAAAATCATGGAAGATCAATGAAAGAGGACAGGAAGCCTAATTAAATCTGTCATGAGTGTTGAATATCCAAGCATCCCAATGAGTTGCAGTTGGGCTTCTCACTATCTGCACGAACAATATTCATCACTTGGATTGTTCCCACACATAGCATCCTGGCTTTGCCATCATATGAGACCACTAGGCTCTTTGAGTAACTCCCAAGTTGTCCGTTGTCACGATAACTTCATCAGACTTGCCGCCTTACTTGCCCATCTTTCCTTTCCAGTCTTCCCATGACTGCCCCATTCCGATATCTCTTAAGTTCCACACCATATTATTATATCCCCAATGTTTACTGTAAAGCCGTGATTCAATCCATCATCTGATCTGACTCGGTGGTTGAACTCGGTTTCACACATCTCCTCCCTCGCCTTCTATTTTCCCTTCCGTTCATCTTCCCAGCTCTACGCGTATATGGATCTTCAAAATGCCCTAATTTTCGTCTGGTGCATCCGCTCCAGGTCTCAGGAGTTTTGTCAAAGTGGCTGGCAGAAGCGCATGTTCCCAATCACGTCTCAGAAAATCTGCTGCAGGTGTCTTGGGTTTCCTCCACGGTCGCATCCCATCACGTCCACCACGAATTTCAACGCCTATTTGTGGTCGATGCATACGCAAGCACCTCAGCGATACTGGTCCATCTACCGCAAGATCTGCAACGCATCTGTTGTTCCGCCGGGCTATCGCTTTGCATTGTCATTTCCCTGTGCTGTCTTCCAAGTTCCCAGAAGCGGGTATAGTCCTTTGCTTTCTCACCAACCGTAACACCTCCTATGCTTCATGCATATTTCTGCCGGTCCGCCAGAATCTTTTCGTCGTTTTCATCAATTATCTCTGGGTCGCCGCCGTGGTGTACTGATCATCATTAACAGCTGCTATCACCGGGATCGAATTGGGAATAAGGGCACCTCAGGCGCTAAGGCTGCTGTATCATATTATGCAAACCAGCCACGTGCCGGATAATAACCCGTGTACGAGCTGTAAAGACATACAAAAGTTCTACAGGCCCTCATCGTAAATTCCAGGTAGCACTTGGAATCCATCCAAGGCAATCACCACTAAGGCAGGTGTTACAATAAGTGTTGTATACACAGTGCACCCGCTCATGGAGGCTCTCCACACCTCCCCTAGCGACGACGGGCCTCTCGTGCGATCTCTTGGTGAAGCCGTATTCGAAGTGACATTATCGAAGCGAAATCGGATAAATTTCTTCCAAGAGAATGTTCAGAAACTCAGCGACGCCCGAGAAGAGGCAGAGCTGGCTCTGTGTAACCTTCGGATATGGTCACCGAAGTTGGCAGAACATTTCAGGATCCGCGACCCAGACAGCTTGCTCAACACCCCTTTTCGGCTGATCTGTGAGAGTGATCTTGGCTATGTCCCATTTGATAACGAGAAAGTCATTCGACAGTTTCTCGCTGTTAGCTATTGCTGGCGCGACGATAACCCATCCTGGCTACCAGCTCATGCGCCATGGCCATTTAGCCAACCCTTTGTCGAGGCTGTTCTTGCTGAGCGTGGTGTACATACTTCCGATCCTCAAAGGAATGAGAATTTTCGCAGGGAGGCTATTTGGATCGATCAGATGTGCATTCGACAGGGGGATGAGGTGGAAAAGCAGCAGTGTATCGCCAGTGAGCAGAACTGTTCATTTGATTCGCCCATCTTTTCTCCATGATCTCTTCCATTAAGTGATTGGAACTGGGCTTCTACTTGGCTGTCAAGCAATCAATCAAGCAATCAATCGTAGCTTAAGATCCACCCCATGGGTTCCTTACAGTATGCGATATCACTGATATGATTGAGTCACTGACTTGGCGGGCTGTAGTGATGGATATGATATACGAGAGCTGTCGAAAGATGTTGATCCTCCTTGAGGACGTGACGTTCGATCATGAAGATGTATTACTGCTAGAGAAGCACAAAACTAATTTTTTGGCGCCATCCACGAGAAACACACCGTTGGGCGAATTAGAAGTTAGACGGTTAGCTGATATCTGCGCCAAGATTGAAAATTCGCGTTGGTGGTCGAGAGCATGGTAAAGTACTCTTCTCTAAAACATTTCTTCATTCGATGATCTTCATTCAAACAGTCTACTTATAATTGCGACCTCTTCCAGGTGCTTTCATGAATTTGAGGCCAACAAGCCATGGAGCGATATGAGACATATTTATTATACTCACAATGCGATCTTCATCGTCAAAAGAGCTTCCCCAGCTGAAGATGGTACCCAGACATTCGGCCTAAAACTTTTAGCGCTACAGTGGGCGAGAAGAGTTACATCAGAGCATGCAGTGGTCGTGGATGGTACATTAAATCGAAAGCTACTTCGTTGGACCCTATTCGACAACCAAGTTTCCCGATACAATGATCTTACACATCGCGGGCGCGGCACCCTGCGGTCATCACTGATGGTTCCTTACTTCATTACAGTTACAAACGGCTGTACCGTCTCATCTGACATTGCATCAATTACACTGAACCTCAGCGGACTGGCACTTTATGTCGTCAACCGCTTTCAGGACGCCGACCAGGTGTTCTTTGCCATGGCTATGCTCGCTCTTGCATGCGGAGAAAAGGCGCCTCTTACTTGGATAGATCCTCGTAAGATGGAGGATTCTTCAAGCCTTGCGAGTGCCACCACCTGGCTATCGCGGCCCTTGGATGAATTTGGCACATTATTTCCAAAGTTTACTGTTGGGGGTATTGAAGGCATTTACAGCATGACACCGCAAAATATCGAGTTGGACCTGATATTCTTTGAGACCCCTGTCGATATTATCACTGATGAAGATCTTGCAAAGACACAGGAGATCTTTCCGGATATACCCATCCCCTCACGTGAGGTGAGAATGCAAGACGGTCAACTCGACCCGAGCACAACCAGCAACAAAGACGATGAGCGTGATAATGGTCGACGTTGTTTCCTCGCTGCAACACTGAAACTCGGCTTGGATGGAATTTGCAGCTTATGGCACAAACTCAACGAGGAAGTCGTGCAACCCTCATTCAATAACAAACGCCTCGAGCCATTTCGAGGGACTGAGGAGCTTCGTCCAGCAGCAAGGAAGTTACTGAGTTGGTTATCCGATCCCTCGGGATGCAATTCTGTGTCCGTTTCTAATGACAATATCCTCATAAACAGGCGCAGTATGGACGAAGATCCCAATTACGAGGAGATTCTACTTTCACTCCTAACATTTATCACTGATTCCAGAGCTTCATATCTTACGGCCACGCCTTGTGGATGGATCCAGTGCAATGACGGGTCAAGAGCAATCGTCAAATACCCTTTGCTAAGAAATATATCACTTTATCGCGATCTAAGTAAGCTCCGGCTGGCAATGCCCACGGATCTAATCGCATACCCATCCGATGTTCCACGTGCATGGGTTCTGCAACCTCTGAATAAACAAGGAGAGAATATAGAGAGCTCACGGAATGGTGCCGGCCTAGTCGAAAGCACAGTTGGTAGATGGAGGTTGGTGGGAAAGACGTGTTTGCTCGGCGATCTAAGTATGATCTCAAAATCGGGCGATGAAGAGATAGCGAATCGATTTGTGACTTTGAGAAGACGTCAGTTCGTACAAGGGTAGTGTCATATTTAGCCATGACGAGTGGTATCATGGAGCTATTGGATATTCACTACTCGCAGTCTCTTAAGCTAGATCGGGGACTTGTTCAGAATTAACGACTTTTTTTTGGCAACGGGAAGTTCGCAAGGGATTGATAGTTCCGCTGCATGTTCTACGCGACCCCGATTTTGACTTCAAGTGCATGAGGATGAGGAGCTGAGGGCATTAATGTAGATTTGGTATTGGAGTCACAAGTAGAATGTTTATTAGTAGCATTCTGCAATGGCGACTCCTATCAGTGAAGGGCTACCAAACTTCATTTAACATTGCTTCCATCTTCCGTTTGGACATGTCCCACCATTGAGTTCTAGTGTTTTTCAAGGATTGCCCCATAGGCATCGATGCTCCCTAGTTAGTGAGTTATCCGCATCCCAAATGACATCTCATATCTGCGCGAACTACCCTCCGGATCGGAGAATCCTACTGAGCTTTAGGACTGGACTGGAATGTCCACGATAATGAATTCGTAACGCTAGCTTTACTTGTACGAGCAGGGCTAACGACATCGCGAAGTAGAGTGGTTTATGCCCAATTCTAATTGTCCGTCGTTCTCAACGATTGTATCCCCGTCTTCGTCTCTGTATGCTCCGTTTTCAGCTTTTGGTGTTTGATGAAAACGCTAGCCACCATGGCCACAGCCGCCAAGCTTGTGTACAATATAAACATATTCCTCAAACTCCACGCGAATGCCTCCAAGACTACTTCGCGCTGCGCGTGATCCTGGATTGATCGTGGGATACCCACGTTTGCTGCTGCCTGACTACCGGATAAAGCCTCGAGGAGAGCTTCATCAAGTCCAGCATCAGCAAGAGACGAATGGCGAGCATCCATACTATTTTGGAATACCACACCTCCGACCACGACAGACAAGGCCATGGCAACGCTACGGACGAAGCCCAAAGACGCTGTGGCTGCCGCAGTGTCGGCTTGGTTAACACTGTTTTGGATAGCAACCATAGGAGCCTGGAAAAGAAGCGCAGGACCAAAAGCCCCAACGATCTCCAGCCCGGCAACTACAGCAACAGATGTGTGAGTCCCAAATAATATGTATAATCCTGTCCCTATGGTCATGAGCGCTGTGCCGACCCATATGAATTCCCTGTAGCGGCCTGTACGGTTGATCAAGGCCCCAGCAATAATTTCAACGACCGCTTGCATTACTATTTGTGGGATTAATAGGACACCGCTCCGGAGAGGCGAGGCTTGTAGTACACTTTGAAAGTATAACGGTAGGTAATATTCTATACCCACGAAAACCATGCCGTGAGCAAAGACAACAATGAAAGTTGCATTGTTCGACCAATTTTTAAACATGCTTAGCGGCATTATGGGATATTTGGCCAGGCGTTGTTCGCTAAAAATGAAGAAACCGATCATGAGCGTCCCAAATACAATCAAGCAGATGACCTTCGGGCTGTTCCAAGGGAAAATCGCACCACCGAAATCCAGTCCAACGAGAAGTAGTAGGGTGACGGCTAGGATAGAGATGGTACCGAACCAATCGACTGCTCGAACGCCTTCACCAAGTTTTGTGCGTGGATTGTGTACATCTAGGTACAGAAGCAATAAACCGAATGTGACCCCACATATAGGGAGGTTGATCCAGAAGCACCACCGCCAGGTCTTGTACTGTACAAAGGCGCCCCCGATTAGTGGTCCGGCTGATCCAGCCAATGCCCACACGAAACCCACGAAGCCCAGATATAATGATCGCTTCCGCACACTAAAGAGATCCGAGATGGTGATGATTACCACTTGTATCAGGCCGCCGCTACCTGCGCCTTGTAATGATCGTCCAGCTATGAGCATTGACATGTTTGTACTGAGAGCTACGATCATGCTGGAGACTGCAAAAAGTCCAACTGCTACAAGGAGCACGACTTTGCGGCCCCAAATGTCGCTGAATTTCGCCCAGATAGGACCGGTAGCGGCATTGGCAAGAAGGTAAGCCCCGCCAATCCAAACAAAACCTGAGGCGGAATGCAGCTCAGAGCAGATTGTGGGAATAGCTATTGAGACAATGGTCTGATCAAGGGCGGCTACGCCGAGGGCAAGCTGCAGGTATCGTTAGCCGGATGGAAGTGTAAATCTGTCGGATTACGTTACATAAAGAGCCGATAGAATGGCGTATAGACGCAGCTTTGTGCGAACATTGGTGACTTCTATTAGATCGAGTGGTGTCACAGTGGGGACTGGGGGGTTAAGAGGAGAAGCCCCTCCGGTGGGAAGCTCTCTGTGTGATCCATCGTGGACCAAAGGAGGATCAGCAGTCGTGATAGTACCCATAGTTGTTTATCTTGCTGTGAGGAATACAAAATTATGGTGAACTATTTAATAAGTTAGAAAATCAACATGTTTTATATTATGAGGACGCAGCAGGATGACTAAGATGACAGCCATCCCTGATGCAGCCCGGTCATGACTCACCGCTGATACTTTCCAAAAATTGGTAAATAGCCATGTCCAGTGTAAGAATCCGACTTCTGTAGTTGTCTGAAGGGCGTAGAACTAAGTGTTGATGGTATTCAGTAAGTCAAGTCTCTATTACGAAGAAAGAAGTGTGAAAGCAGGACTCTTATGCATTGATTTTTCCCCAGTTTTCCTGCAACAGTTTCTACAACATGCAGCAAGTACATATACGCAAATGCTTTCGGTTGCAATTGAAACTCGTAAAGAGCGAGGATTACATCCGTATGGAGGAATATCGTCCTTGTTGTGAACCAGCAAGTGGGTGCTTGCGACTGGAAACCCTCACTCGAAGGTCGCCGTCCCTCATTAACCTTACCTTGGCACCCCGCACAACGCCAAATTCCCCGACATTCACACAAGGCTGAGTGGATGGGGACTTGCAACAGGAATATAATCTTGATAGCCGCTTCTGTACGATGTTCTCTCTTCCCAATAGACTGGAGCAACAGGAATAACAGCAACTTACCATGTTGCAGAATAATCCTCGTGGTAACCAAGGAAGCACTGGAAGATACTCGTACGAGTAGCTGGACGCAAAGCCTAGTTACCCCACACTACCCCGCACGTGCCCCACAGACGGGGTGTTTCAGTACTCGCTCCTGCTGTAGCGGCCCAAGCCGTCATCCCATAATCCCATAACATTTACGCATTTACGCATTTACGCATTTACGCGTTGGGCAACAATCACACCTATTTTCCTATTGTCCTATTGTCATAACTATCCTATTGCTCTCCATGGTTACACCTCCGACGATAAATTCCATATCAGTTGCCCCTTTCTACCAAGATACAGTTACCCAGGTGGTATAATGCAGGGTTGCTTTGTTGCTCTTGATACGCTCCATATACGTCATATCATTAAAGCTCATCGCCATGAATATTGTTTTTCCTTCCAGATAGAACGAGTCTTTGCAGGAGAGGTCTGTATGTCTCGGTGCCTCCGACGTAGCCTCGTGCCTGGGGGCTGCGAGCCCCACGTCAGCCGCTCCTCAAAGTCGACAACATGTCTCGAGAAATTGTTCCAGCCTCGCCAGCACCACTCACCACATCCACGACTAATCTTACCTGCATCCCTATATTCATAAATGCATGCGCATAGTCAAAAATATTGCGCATGGTCGCGGAGTGTTGTTACATTAAACCACTTCGCGTCTAGCAGCTATGGACAATCTGGATGGTAGAAACTTTGGAATGCCCCCAGCTCTTGACCGAATTCATCAAAACCCACCATGGAAAACACAACCAGAGTATCGAATCCTGTCTGCTACCATCCGGCAAAGAAGATCCTCCGAAGGCTTACATCTGCGTCCTTCCGCTCGCCCGCCGACGCTGAATTCCTTAGCTGCACGGGTTCCATCACCTCCTATAACCCTGTCTTCTCACGAGCTTGATGGCCCTCATTCCCATCGTCACGATTCGACGCATCGTAGAGTCCCATCACCTCATGGATCCCAGCGAAGGGTGTTGTCCGAATCTCCACATCCTGATGGTCGCGCTTACGCGTTCCGAGTGCCTTCACCCCCGCTCAACGGGAGTCCGGAAAGCCAGGAAAAAGACCGACGTGGTTTCACCACCAACACCCTCCCAACGATTCGCGCGGCTTCCGACTACCAACGCGTCCCATCGATTCCGTCCCAAAATCCTTTCTTTCCCTCCCACAACCCTCGCAGACGCTCCTTCGACGAGCGCGACACACGTCCTCGTACCCCGCAATCGCTATATCCGAGGGTCGATACTGGATATTTATCACCTCCAGATGGAGATGACTACTCCTTGCCTGGAGGTGATCGGTCACAAGGGTTAATGCGTTGGAAGAGCGAAATCGCCCCGGGCTTTAAGGTCGCGGCCCCTGCAACGTTCAAAACGCCGCCCAATTCAACCTTTGGGTCATCGCTTACTTCGTCTACTAGAGTGCTGGGCAAGCAGGGATATCAGTACCGGGGGCTTCAAGGTCAGGAGTTTAGACTGGTTAGAATCTTCCCGGAAAGGAAAACCATGATCAAGTGCGAGATATTTCACGCTTCTCTTGAAGATCCCCCTCGATACGTGGCTATTTCTTATGCCTGGGGAGATGCTGGAGACACGCGGAAAATTGAACTGGAAGGTTCTCTTATTCCCATCAGCGTCAGCCTCTACGGTGCCTTAGAGGCACTTCGTCAAAAATACGAGTCTGTACTAGTGTGGGCAGATGCTCTTTGTATAGATCAACATAATAGAGATGAACGTACCCAACAAGTCAGACTGATGACCGGCATATACTCGACGGCCGAGTCAGTAGCCATTTGGCTGGGTCCAGAGGCAGACGACAGCGCATTAGCCATAGACTTACTCCGCACCGTCGCAAACCAAGCCGACTCACCACAAAAAGTCTCCCGCTTGATATCATCCCAAGTTGGAAAACCAGACCTAGCCGCCGTAGTCTCACTGTTCGAGAGGGATTATTGGAGAAGACTGTGGGTCGTTCAGGAAATCTTTAATGCAAGATCTATCACAGTATACTGCGGGTCTACCAAACATCAGTGGGCGGTGTACCAACGCGCCTCTGATGCTTTCAGTCGACACAGAGGCGACTTAGATTATTACTTCCCTGTAGGCCGGAGAGATTCGAGAACTCAGATAATCTCACAAAATCAGTTCAGTTACTCGCAGGCTCTCGTCTACCAAGGGCCCGGCAGCCTTCCAGATCTCAAATCATACATGGTACTTCAGGAAGGATCCCTGCTCGAAGTATTACGTGCCTGTAGAAGAAAAATTACTTCGGATGCAAAGGATAAGCTGTATGCGATCCTTGGTGTTTTGCCAGAGGAGACGCGTGAGGAATTTTGCGCTGACTATAGCATTTCGGTCAAAGATGTATATACGGAAGTCGTCGACTATCTCCTCAAGACGACCGAATGCCTAGATGTCATCTGTGATGCCATTCATTTTCCAGTTCACACAAGCTCGGCCAATCTACCTTCGTTCGTTCCAGATTGGTCGCATATCCCTCAAACAGCAGCCATGGGCCATAAATACAATTTCTCAGCTGCAGGCACAACTAAGGCCAATTGCAGATTTCTCGATGAACGACTGAACAAACTTGAAATTTCTGCCATCTACCTCGATACCATCCGCACCAGTGGTATTTCCGTAGGTACCCTATGCACATTAGCTGATTACCTCATGGCATTCCTGCATTGGATGGCCCTGCTTCAAGCGAATTTGGACAATAAAACAGAGGAATACAGCCTTAAGTTACAGAAGGACTTTTCCAGGACGATATGTCTGGACCAGGTACCAGAAGACTGGGATAGATCGGATGAGTGGCTAACTGTCTGTTACCACGTATTTGCTTCCTTGCTTCGCGAGCGACTCCCTCATTTGCCGCTCAATAAAACATTGAGAGACTACGTCGACAGAAAGGGGGCTATTAGGCCTGAAGCTCGTAGGCAATTTCTCCAGAAACACTTCGGCGATAAGATGATGGGTCGTTGCTTCTGTATCACCAAGAATAATCGGATCGGAATGGGCTCTGGCTTTATGTTACCCGGTGATATCGTCGTTGTGCCTTTGGGCTGCTCTACTCCGGTTCTCCTTCGTCTAGAAGGCACTCGTGGTGAGTATCGATTTGTCGGCGATGTTTATATTCACGGGTACATGCGCGGGAAAGCGGTTGACCAGTGGATGGATCGGAAACGAGAGGTGAGCACATATATACTTCATTGAAGGTATAGTAATCTTATATCATATATATATAGTAATATAACGTTGAGTTCTCATAAAACCCCTCACAGTGTTGATGCTCTATGCGATGATTTTTGCTTTCTTCATTCTATCCCAAGCTTGAAAGTAACCATCTACAGTCTCTGTCTGTTCACCAAATCCAATTCTCTTGGATTCTGTTATATCCATCCTTCGATCCATGGGCAGGAATTCTAAGACGACCTTCAACATATCCCAACTTGAGTTGTTCATCTGCCCAATATCTCTGAGCCCCGCCTTTTCCATCCACTGTATCCATTGCTCTTGGTTAACCATTAACCAATCGAGGCCTTTTGGTTCCGGATTTGTCGCATCCGGCCCGACGCCTTTGAGTCCAAAATAGGAACAAAGTCGCGGCCAATCATTCTTCCATGTGGATCCACCATCCTCATCAGCGACGTTGAATGCGCGCCCAGAAGTCTTCTCTGGATTAAGAGAAGCATATATATGGAAACGAGCAAGAGTATCTTGAGACGTGTCGGTGCGAGGAACATTCCACATGGCCTCATCACCAGGGAAAATGACTTCGCTGCCCTCGCTTCGAACATATCGATACAGAGATAGGAATATTCCCAATGCTTGTGCCATTCCCATACCGTTGCTTCTCGGCGTGAAGCCGACGATGATTTCGGGGCGTACTTCACAAAATTTCCAGTTGTGTGTCATGGCAGCGGATGTCAGGGCGTCGACTTGAGGGTAGTAGAAGACTTTTGATCGGTAGGGCTCGGGAAGTCGGGGATTGCTTTCTTTGTGCGGGGGGTTCCACGGCATGCCGGGTTGGCCGTAAAATTCGAAGCCATACGTTTTTCCACCCGTTTGGAGTGAGAAAAACTGGATACGCGGGCAGTTTTTCGATACCAAGGAGAGTGCCGTCATGAAGAAGGTTTCGTTGATTTTGGTGAGAGTGGAATGATCGCTGCGATGTCCGCCGTATGCTATTATGATTAGTATCGTGATGATGGTGTTTCAAGTTGGAATGGTCACTTCTCACCAGTGTAGTACACATGAGTCGTTTCTTTGATCCCGGAGATTGATGAAAACTGCTGTTGAAGATCGGAGTCATCTACTCCCTTGCTAAGATCAATCCCAGCATGCAGATCCAAACGCGATGCGTCTGTTTCAGAAAGCAAGAATTCTTCTTTGAGAAGACGCTGATTTGACAAAGCGATGACGCGATTGAAGGTATCTTCTGATGGGTACTTGAGACATTCGCGAGCAAGTGCCCAGCCGGAGATGCCAGACGCACCGAAAATTAGAGCTTGTCTGGAAGACATTCTTGCAAAGGAAGATACGATTCGATCGATAAGGAATAAGTGTCGAACAGGCAATATTCAATCGAAATTGGGGTAATGAATCTACTTTCATGATTGCGAGCAAGAGGTTAATGAATACAGTCGAGGGGTAAGAAGGGAATTACTGGGAATCGGCGAAGAATGCTAGTGTGCTGCTGTCACAGTGCCACGTTTACCAACACTGAGACGCCGATGCGCTGCAGCACATCATAACATTTACCAACATAGGCCAGCACTTTTGGAAGCTTTAGATAAGTACGAAAGGGGCGTCGTGCAGTATGGACAACATTGTAGTTGGAGTAGTAACCCATTTGCAATGTAGTCTTACCATGCTTAACCGCGGCGTAATTGCAACCGAAGCGAAGAGCTAAAGTTGCAGTAGATCAAGGTCTAGCGTTCATCACCAACACCTGCAAACCCGCGCCGCAAGGCTACGTTGGCAGCCTGAAAATTAGTACTAAATTGGTAATACGCCCGTGAAGTTACATTGCCATAATCTGGTTCCAACAAACGCAGTTAAATGTTGGCCCTGATGACCCAACAACATAAGACTATTTTATATGGTTGAAATTGGCGGCTATAACAAATCATTTTTATATCATCCCCACCCTAACGTCTCCGTCCGCTAATCCGTAAACACTCCGCCAACTATTTGCATCATTTTAAAGGGACAATATTACAATTCGTTTATGCGACTATCACCAGAGCTTCGGATAGCATGCAAGGGCGGTCGGAATCGTGATTATCATTGTGCTCCATATGAAAAATGTTGCGCAAAACCCCCCCCCTATCTTACCCCGCACAACGCAAGATTTTCCGGCCCCATATCTCGCAGTCTCGTCTTTTCCTGGTTCTCGATTTGTAGTATCCGATCTGAAAGAAAGTGTTTTCGTGAAGGCGGCTCGTAGGAAAACGTTACGTCAAACGGAAACACGTCGCGCCAAACGGAAACACGTCGCGCCAAACGGCCAAACGAAGAAGTCGCGCCGAAGAGGTCGCGCACACCACTGTAACCTTTTTTCGACAGCAGAAAAATCGATCCGCTGTACTTCGACTTAACGCATTGATTCTTCTTATTGTTAGACAAATATTCTGTGATGCGGATAGTCATAAAATGTATTATTTTTGTACGGAAAACTAGATGGACATATCGCTAACTCCCCTTCACCCAGTGCTGCCTCCTCTGGAAAACCTCTTCCCGATAACGAAAAATACAATCCGATATCATTCGGCCTACTAAAATGATTCTCAACATCATATGGTATATATTCCGTGATACGGATAATCGAAAAAATCTATTCTTTTCATGCAGAAACTTTTATACACCCTTCGCCAGGGCACTCCACCAAGGCATTTTACTTCGCCAAGGCCCCCTTTACCACCTCCTTCCGATAACGAAAAATGGAATTCGATTCAATTCGACTCAACAACTGATTCTTATCATCATTAGATATATACTGCATGACACGGATAATCGAAAAGATCTATTCATTTCGTACGGAAACACTCCGCTAAGGCCGGCCCCCTTTACCGCCCCCTTCCTCCGATAACGAAAAGTTTACCGCCTCCTTCCGCCAACAACGAAAAATACAATTCGATGTAATTCGACTCAAAAGCGATTTCTATTATCATTAGACATAGACTCCGTGATACGGATAGTGGGAAAGATCACTTGGTTTTTACGGAAGTTGTTCATCATGGGACGGAAATGGCAGAAAAATGAAAGGGACCGCATACTCCCTGGCAGACAGCTGAAGAGAAGATGACGAGTGTATTTCGGACAGTTTGTAGAAGTGCTTATGCAGGAGGGGAGGCGAGGCGAGGAAAACCAGAGTAGCAGAGAGGAGTGTGGTGTAAAGGCATCGATATGCATGATTCTGCAGAGCAACCATACCACCATCGACTTTCTTTCTTTCCGGCAATGATAAACTCTTAAAAACGAAGCTCAAAGCTTGCATTTTACATAGAATAGTAATCGCACTGATTGAAACACCTCGGATCAAGATGGAATACGAAAACTTCCCTACACTCCAATCCTCGCACCGGCGCAACCCCCTCAAACCAGCACAACCCTCAGACCAGCGCAAAACTGTACACCCCCTTTTCCGGCAGTGTCCAACGATAGCAAATGAATCGAAAAGCCTTGGTAACTAATTGCGCAAATATATTGAACTCAATGATCGAGCAAATCGCAGCGGAGTGTGAACGGACGTGCAATTTTCCTACACAGCCATTTTCAACACCATATTGAAATAGCATAGTATTCTTACTTCCGACCTTCTCCGGTTCGCCCAAACGGTTCTAAATGAAGTTTAATCGAATAAAACACAAAGTGAACCACCGTTCTATATTTGGAAGCTGGAAATTCGTTACGGAAATTTGATATACTCGAAGGATAGCTATACCGTCGGGCCGCACCTTTATGCTCGATCAATTATATATTGTATATTATATTCAATCTGAAGTATTTTATCGAATACACCTGGATCCATCCTTATTATATCATTCTGAAGCAATTCCAGATCCCGGAGATCGTTCGCTCGCATGCACAAAACTTATCTCGCTCTCAATCCAAACAGATATCACTATGCTTACGTAGTATATTTTTGCATTTCCGCGACACAGTTTGGACTGAGATATATGTAATTAGATACGAATGGGTATCCGGAGACGTCACTTAAAGTCTCTCTACTCGAAATACATCATAATGCTGGATGCCACTGAAGTTGGCTGACCCGGGGGGATGAGATATGCCGGTAGAGCATAGTGGCTCGAGCAACGATTGACGTAAAAACTTTCTCTGGCCATTTCGCTGCTCTGTAGAACTTCTCAAATAGATATTTTATCACCCCTAATCGGCTCTTTCAAAGCGCATTCATAAACCTTGACGTTCATCAATCGGACTCGATCTACCCCTGAGGGAAGAAGCGAGGAAGCATCCCGACACGACAACATACCGAGCAATGAGATTCATGAAGCGCCGCTTATATCAAATATCATCCTAGCAATGATTCCGCATTGTTTTTAGGGCTCGGATAAAAGCGTAAAGTTGCGGACGGTGGCCGGACAGCATCGCGATAATATTGCCGCAACGTGAATTCAAAGGGTGGAAGACTTTCCGGCACTGATATAATCAGATTTATGATACTGTATGTATTAACTAATCCCTTCACAGTAGTTCCGCACTGTTTTTATGGTACGGATGAAAGCGCAAAGTTGCGGATAGTCATACAGTATAGCGATACAGCACAGCAACGTGAATCAATGAGCGGCAGACTTCCGGGCAGTGTTAATCGGATTTATGACACCGCATGTATTAACTAATACCTTTGCAGTGGTTCCGCACTGTTTTTATAGGCTGGATGAAAGCGGAAAGTTACGGATAGCGGTCATACAGCATAGTGATACAGCACAGCAACGTGTTTTCAATGAGCGGTAGACTTTCCAGATATTCCACAACATCGCGCACCAGAAACTGCAAGCCATGCGATATGAATGAAGTGATGAAGCCTTGTCGAAGTGAAGCACCAGATGCAGTAAATGTTGTGAGCCCCTGCATGCTACAGTATTGGCCAGTCCCCCATCCACGATATACACCAGTGCGCATACGACATCTTGGCTGTTTCCTTCAAGGCATCGCGCTGAATATGGTGAGCTTACGTGAAGCGAAAACTGCGGACCGAGCTCATTATCTTTATCCCGGCCGAACTCGATTCCCCTTTCTTTCACAAAAGTGCCATGAAAAAGTAATATCTCGTTCGTAGCGAATTATCTGCCTGTGGATTGGATCTACTATTCCGTGATAAATGTGGGATATCTGTACAGGGAAATGGTATGAACATTCAGATACCAAACTCTGGTCGGACAGGTATAACTGCGAAACCAGTTTCATCAACGCGGAATCCACGCAGCCGATTTGCACCCGCTGCCCTGGATGATACCTAGATCTACTATTCCGCGATGATTACAGGATGTCCGTAGAGGATGGATTGTATGAATATTGAAGTACTAACTCTTGGATAAAGATGTATTCTTACGGAGCCACTACAATTGACGCGGAATCTATGCAGCTGACGCACACCCATCGCTCAGGATGACGAGGGATGGGGGACTGTATTGTCCGCTGTCATTGGAGCGAGAGTCTACGGTATCCAATGGACAGTCGTTGAATACTGATATCATGCAGAGAATTCCATGTCGAAGAGACGCGGAAGTCAAGATCCCAAGCATGCGACATAGGACTATAATCTGAGCACGCATCCCAGGTTGTTCCATTATTTTGAAATCCAGAGCTGTAGTACGGTTTCCGGCATACAATATATTGCATTTTAATACGCTTGGAATGAGTGGCATATACGGAGAGCCTCGGACTATCGCTAGATCAACATTTAGCTGTCGTTTGCTGTCATGCTACACAGATGTTACAGCAAATAGACTTCCCTGTATCGTGCATGCAACCCAGATCATTCCATTGGTCTCAAGTCTCGAGCTGTAATCGGCTTCCCAGTATGCATTTAAGATGTTCTATAAGAGTTTTAGACGAGGAATGCCCCGGAATCCAATATATCTTCGCCGTCGTTGCTGTTGTGCTATATTGCAGCAAAGAAACTTCTCTGCATCGTAAACCTCGAATTCGACGAGAACGGAGTGTTTGCCATATATCATGGAGCTTGGATGCTTACGTAGACTATGCTTTAATCTGTTCTTCATTCGTGGGTCAGGGGTTTTTTTTTTCTAGACTCAACGTGTCGTACTACGCCAATGTTACAGCAAAAAAACTTCTCCGCATCGTGCACCCAGAGTTCGACGAGAACTGAGTATATGCTGCATGCGATGAACCTTGGAAGGTTATATAGACCATCATTCAATTCGTTTCTCATTCGCGGTTCAGAGTTTTTTCGTGATCTCATGATTCTTCCCACGGGCCTCTAGCAAAACACTGGTCGTGCTCCGTATAATCTGTACCATTTCCGATACAAACAAATACAAGGGACGTGTTTTCTCTTTGAATATCTCCGTCCATACCTTCAGCGGATTGTTCACAGCCTTGCGGATAGGCCCCTTTCGTTTCACAGAGCATTCTTTCGATATGACCAAAATCCCGAAGAGAAATTCGTACGCCCTTTGAGTCTCTATCCTTCCCATGATGCCAAACGCAACTGCTCTTTCATTCCTAGTCCACTTTGTACGAATTCTATAATACGGACTCGACGGAATCATAGTTCTAAGAATGGCACTGAATTCCTGACATTGAAATTCCCTCGTCTTCGAGGAAACATCGTGCAATTCGAGACCATGCCGTTCCAGCACGGGTGGCAGATATACGCCTTCACATAGCGCAGAGCCGTCTCAGAAAGCGCTACCCGTTCTCCACAAGCTTCCACAAATATCTCCACATAAGGGGTTACCCGAGCCATGGTCCTTGGCATCACATCTTGGCATCACACCCCAGATTTACGGGCACTAGCGAAGCATTTGTAACAGAAATCGACTCCATTTCAAGCACGCCTGTACTTAAACTCATTCATCAATGCGGAGTTCAAAGGAATCCTTAGTTTGGAAACCATTTGCATAATAACTTGTTCGTTTCTTCGAAGTCATTCTCACGGCCGGCAATCTTGGATTCGATGAATCGCTTGAGCGGACTCTTACGCCAAGCCGCGCTGGATATTGGATGCAAAGCGGAACTCTCATATTCCCCTCTCTAAGCTTATCTTCAAGCCGAGCGAATGTCAGAAGCTTTGTGGAAGTTTCCTCGAGATATTGGGAAGTTCGGTGAAACATTGGATGAGATTTGAGCTTCGCATTTGAACGGATATGGCAGCAAAGAATAGTCAGAGCAGCATGCTGCAAGTAGTCCCCAGCTGAGAAATTCATTTATTGATCTATGTTCAGAACTAATACATGGAAAGAGATAGGGTTTACATCCTCAACAATATGGCGATAATCGGCAATGAGTATCCTCAAAAAGGGGTCTGAACCCACGCCATCGCAGCGTCCGACGAAGGATGGCACCGTCCGACGGAGCAGTAGCATCCATCACTCTCGAACTACTTCCAAGTGCTTTCATCTTTTGGGATCTCTCTGACTTCATAGTATGATAAGATCTGAAGAGTTATGAGACGGCAAAAAGGGGGCTTTCATATCCTCGAGGATGTGGCAAGCATCGGAGATAATTGTCTGCGAGCTAATCGCCGTTGGAGCATCCGTTAGGATCGGAATACTTCCGAATGCCCTCGTTTCTAGAGGTCTAGACGACGTCACAAGATTCCATAGAGCGACATGAGACCGAACTCACGCAAGTATTCCTCGGCATGGTTCTGCATCGGCACCGCAACGTTTAGTTACGTTGACATCTGGGCGTTTCAAAATTGAGAATACATCTTTTATTATTTATCTGAAGTGCTGGGATACATAGAAAACGAGCATTATATCTCAATCTGGGCTACTCGTCGTAAGCATTCATTCCATCCCTATCCTCAACCCCCACTCCTCAGCTAGCTCCCCTCCTCACCACCTCCCTACTACTCGTACTAACCCTCCCCACCCAAGTCGGCACCTACCTCTTCCAACGCATCCTCTCCGACGGGCACGAGCAAGGGACAAGAACGCGGAAAACTGTGATGAGTCTGAAAGAGTCTATAACAACTTATCATGCCATCCGAGTCGCTGGTGGTGCATGTTATGTATCGGAATCAGAATACTTCTGAACGTCCTCATTTCCACAACGTATCTGTAGCTTTCATTTTTCTCTGCCACCGTCCTGCAAAATTTGCGCAGGTCCTCTGGTTGGGCATTTCCGGTAGCATTTCCGGTCGGTGGCCTCGGCTTCATGCATTCCTCGATCAATCCGATGAGGTAAGTCTGCTGTTCTCGTAATTCGCATTTCTTCGAAAGGTATACTGTTGGAATAGCGGCCCGAGTTGGCATTTGATTGTGTATTGGTGCAGCCTTTGTGCTTGTTGAGAGTGATAAGCTTGCAGGATGTGGAACAAGTAGAGCTCCCAAGAGCAATCGATAGTAGAAATATGAGAGAGGATTATGTCGAGGGATAGATGAAGTAATGGCAAGGGCTAAATGCGCATCAAATCCAACGCGCTTTACAAGAAGATCCGCTAATCCAAACCGCGCAAGAACATGACATGGAGTTTCAGGAGACGTCGAGCCTGCTCAAGAACAGCATGATCGTTCTGTAGATGCTGTCTGTCCGCAGATATTATCTTGCATGCTGGTATTGGACGAGGCCAATCTCCAGAGTCACTACAGTGAAATTGTAGAGAGAAGAAGGATCCATGCCACTAACGTACGAACTCGTGGTTGAAATTCCGGAGCACGCCATGACAAGTCATGCGGAAATACGCCTGCGGAGATATTTTATTTACACACGTGCGTTCGAGAATGCCCTGCAGACAGTTGAAGCCTGAGCATGGGGATGGAAAGAAACCTGGATGCATCATGGCGACATCATAGGTATATGCGGCTGATCTCGTATACGGAGCGCCGGCCCTTATTGTGATCTAACTTCATGATTAAACAAAATATGCTTCGATTCGATATGGAGTGTATCGCGGAATCAACAAGGGATTCTCATCGAATTCGGGACCATTGGAGAAAACGAGAAACTCATATCAAGCACTGTTATGCAGTCCGGACACGCATCTACGCTCCTATCATGTACTGGACGGACACCAAACTCATGATGCCGAATGATATAAAGTCCAGACCTAGCTCTGTCTCGCGTAGAAAGCCAAAAATTTAGGGCCATCTCAGAAGTTGGATCCCCGAGATGAAAAGCAATGATCGCAGTGAGGATGATTACGAAATCCGAACATACTAACTTTCAAACACATAACAAGTAAGATTGACATGCATGTTTAACCAAGAACAAGAAGCAGATGCGATCATCGGCAAATCTGGGATCGGGCTCATGCAAGGATCATTCCAGAACTCGATAGCGGACAAACGACCTCGGGAGGCGGCTTCTTCCTGCGTGCAAGAGATCCTATGGCTGATCATGGGCTCGTGTATGAATATGCGTATGAGCATGGGGTCAGACGAGGGACGTTTGGAGGCGGATGTATCTTGGAGCAAAATCCGGATAATCGCAACGAGGTGGTGTTATGATCGAGAGGAAACGTCATAAAGGAAACAGCGCGATGCTGGGCATATTCGTTCACAGACACCTGTACTCTCTCATGTTTTCATCTCGTTGCGCAGGCGAATCTGAATGTACAAAGGAGCGAAGAGATAAAAGGTTGGCCCTCCCATTCTCGTAATCCTTCGTAAGCTCAGCTTTGGTGGTAGCGGATCTGGCATCTGGTATTGTATAAGCTCATCTTCGAGAGTCATTGCAGTGAAAATGCAGAAGAGATGAAAAAAGGATGGCCGTCCCATCTCCGTATTTGTCCGTGAGCTCAGCTTTGGTGGCCGGTGGTGGATCTGGCATCTGGTTGGATGAAGTCATCTTCCAGAGTTATTGGATTCGTAGACCTAAGAGGTAAAAGGTCGGTCATCCCATCTCCGTATTTGTCCGTGAGCTCAGCTTTGGTGGCCGGTGGTGGATCCCGGTGGTGGATCTGGCATCTTGTGTTGGATGAAGTCATCTTCCAAATCATTGGAATGGTAGAGGAAATGACAAAGATGGACAACGAAGAACCGTGTTATAAATGAATACAACAGAGGTCCGAGCGAAAACGTTACGGTGACTTGCGTGTAAACATGTTGCGAGGAATCGAGAGTATTTTTGGACGAGATAGCTTGATTTGAGACAACGCGCAATGCAAAACGAAGTGCAAGGACTCGTATTCGCGATATAGGAAACACACAATCCACCTTGCAGCTGTCTTGTGCAATCTCCCGTGGGATTTTGTTGAGAAAGATCAGAGATCTAGAGAGTCATGTCTCTGAAGACATAGGTAAAAATTATCACGGAGATGCCGATACTCTCAGGTTTCCAATGCATGCGGCGAGGAAGTGTGTGAGAGGGAATATAGAATTCTGTCCGTGGACTCTGGCTCCACATTGGCTCCTATCTTGTGCAGATCCTAATCCGCCTCGAGGTCGCATTCTTGGATCAAAAAAGATGAAGACAAAGGGAATTGGAATCCGAAACGTAAATGGATTACAATCTATGTGGAGTGGAATGATGCGGGCGCTGAGCATTCATCGTTTCCAGCAAGAGGGGAATGATGGGAGCGGTGATGAGAAATCATCGTTTCCGACAAGCGGGGAATTGGTACGCCGAGCAATCATCATCTACAGCAACCGGAAGCACGATAACGCGCATTGGGGGAAATCTTTGGCCAGTGGCCATAAAGTGTTTGGGATCTGTGAAAGAGAACAAATTGCTAGGTTTGACTTATCTCACGAGAGAGGCCTTCACCAAATTCTATGGCGACTTCTCAAAGCAGAAGATAACGATGGTCTCATCGGCTTGATGGGCAGTGCCGCCTCGTAAATACTTTAAAGGATTATGTCTATGATAGTGCACGTCTCCATGAAGAGGATTGACTTTATCATGTCTCTGTACCTTCATGTAAATGCATGTAGTAGCCAGATATACATAGGAGAGGTGAAGGCCAAACAAAATCTGAGCTGGAAATATGAACCCACTGGACGGCTTGCTCTCAAAGATGCAGAACCCAGATAGGTGTTATTTCGGCATGCTGCTTTCCCGGAATTGTTATCCGCGAAAGGAAAAACCGTCAGTAGAGACAAGATGGTCGAGAACTTTACTTCAGTTCCATCAACCATGTCACCAACACCATATGCAAGCGGCAAATTTGGGCCACGCCAAGGCTTGTTCATAAGTATAAGTCATCTATGGAGAGATTACTCATCTAAAGGGATGTCGAATAGAACTTGTACGGCAATCACTTGACCTTCATGCCACCATCCATTTGGCTGTGCGTCCATTTGCGTGTGAGCATGGAATGATGAAAACCTTGGAAATAGATTGAAGTCTTACACAGGAACACACCGTATCACAAATCCGTACCTACGATGATTTCTTCATGCCTAAGGATTGCTCACACCGACGCTCACCTCTACCACTGATAATGAAAATGGACCCCCCTTCAATCGGACTGGTGGATGCGTGGAGCACAGCAGCCTCACAGCCACGTCTGTTGCTGCAGAGTCGCATGTGTCGTTTGCTCCCCGGGCTGCCAGAGCAGTGTGTTCCTGGAGCGCAGTAGGACCACAGCTACGTCCGTAAAACCTCTCGCGCTTTGATGTGAAACTATTCCATCATGTAGAGAGATCCAAGGTAGAAACCACCCCACCGCAAGATCTATATGATATCGCAGCATATGCAAGCACCTCAAGACTCAAAGCGATGCAAGATTATTGATACGAAGGACGATGAATTTTCCTGCACTAACGGAGAACTTGTAATTCTACCGGCCTTGCGAAGAGATAATATAACTGAACGATGCCTCCACTGAGTTCCGCTTTGGACCATATCCTATGTTTCTCCATTAATCTGGCCACTACCACTTGTATTATTCCAGTCCTGCACACGTTGTCGCGCACCCATATCATTCCGGAAATGGTGGACAAGATAGCTCCTTTACCCCCTTTCTTCAGGTTCGTCCGCTTCGTGTGTTCGTTCCCCTGCATCTCGGTGTCTTTGTTTCTCCAGGTCGTCGTCTCTCTGTGTAGTTGTATCTTCATGCCTGCGCGTCTCCATGCTTTTGTGTCTTTATGCCTTCGTTTCTTCGTTTCCTCGTTTCTTTGCGTTTTCGTGTCTTCGGATCTCTGTGTTTTCCTGCTTTCATATGTCAGTTTCTTCATCCGCCGAAATTTCCATTCGCTGAACGTTGGAGTTTGTTCATACCTTGATGCGTGGAAGCTTTCCACCTCCACGTATTCAATCTTGCACACGTTCAGTTCATAATATGTTGAAACCGCCATACGTCGAAGCATCCAAGCTCCTAGTGTTTAAGGTGCGGGTGTGTCCAAGGTGCGGTTGCGTTCAAGGTGCGGCTGTGTCCAAGGTGTGGCTGTGTGATACGTCCAAGATACTGTTGCCGTCGCGTGGTTGCGTGCAAGGCCCAGTTCCGTCTATAATACGTCCAAGATACGGCTACGTCCAAGGCGCGGTTGTATTCCAGCCGTGGCTGTCTTCAAGCTGCGATTGTTTTCATATTCCGATTGCTCCCAATAATTGGTTATATGATTGCATCCAAGGTGCGGCTGCTTGGAAGATGCGGTTGGTGGTTGCGTTCACCATGCGATGTGTGGTGCGTCCAGCATGCGGCTGCGTGGTGCGCCCATAATGCAGTCGTGCGGTCGCTTCGTAGATGCATCTGTATGTTTCGCCCAACATGCGGTTGTGGGGTTGCTTCGGCTGTGTGATTCCTCCCACATGCGGCTGCTTCCAATATGCGGTTATGACCGAGCTGCAGTTGCGTCCAAGGTGCGGGCGTGTTGCATTCAAATCCCCTTACGTTGAAGCCGTTCTTGTTTAAAAGCCACCATAATCTTGATTGGGCTTCTTTAATCCACCTGCCGCTGTATCCCGTCCACTGTTTTGTTTAACCGGCTGCTGTGTCGTTGCGTTTAACGGACCGTTACGCTTGGCGGATTGCTAAGTTAGACGGACCGTTACGCTTGCGGACCGCTGCGCTTGACGGACCGTTGCGTTAGACCGACCGTAAAGTTAGACCAACCGTAAAGTTAAACGGGACGCTATATTGGAGCTGCCGGTATGCTGAAACTGTTTTTGTGCTGGAGCCGTCGTTGTGTTGAGGCTGCTCTTGTGTTGGAGCTGCCGGTGTGCTGAAACTGCCGTTGTATTGCAGCTGCCGTAGTTTTCAACCCGCCATTACGTTGAAGGGGTTGTTGTGTTCAATCCGCCATTCAATCCGCGATCCAATCCGCCACTGTCTTAGACCTGCGATGTCTTTATTCCGTGATTGTGTTGAAGCCGTTCTTGTGTCCAGTCCCCCATTATATTGGGCTGCGATATGTTCAATCCGCCGTTGTGTTTAAACCGCCAGTCCGCCCATTTGTCGAAACCGCTGTTGTATTTGAGCCGCCGTTCTGTTAAAGAGATCTTGAAATACCGAGGGGTTGCAAACCGCCGATGCATTCAAACCGCCGATGCATTCAAACCGCCGATGCATTCAAACCGCCGATGCATTCAAACCGCGGTGGTGTTACCGAAGCCACCCCGGCGTTGAAAAGGCCTTGAAACACCGAGTTTCTGAAACCTCCAAGCGTTAAATTGTTCAAGCATTGAAGCTCTGATGCGTTTAAGCGTTAAGCATTGTTCCGTTCAAGCCTGCCCATGTTGATGCGTTCAAGGTTCCATTTCCGCCTGTTTATCTTCGTGTATTTATACCCTCATCTGATCATCGGCTCACCGACTCGTCGTCTCATCCGCTCATCCCCCCGTCCCCTCATCTCCCGTCTGTTCGGCTGCTCGTTTTCTCGTTTGCTCTCTTACTCGCATACTCTCATCCCCTCATTCGCTCGTCTCCTCCTTTCATTTTTCTATCGTTTGTTCTTCTCCTCTCTGGTGCCCTTGCTCTCTCCGTCTCTTGCTCCCTTTCTCTCATGCTTTCTCCAGCCCTTGCTCATTTTCTCTGGCCCTCTCTTGTTCTGTTTCTCGTATTTCTCCCGTGCTCCTAAGCTCTATCCACTACTTCCTCTAATCATCCCCACCTCTCTCATCTCTCCTATTTCTCCCTTCCTCTCTTCCTCTCTTGTTCTTTTCAATATGTGTTGTGTGCATTGCGTGCTCTATTTCTCGTGTGTTGGATACTCAGTGTGTCGTATGCTCGCGTGTTGCATGCTCGTGTATTGTATGCCCGTATACCCATCCGCGCGCTTGTTGGATGTTCGTGCATTGGGGCATTTTTATGTGCGATGATAGTTCTGTGTGTTTCATGCGGGTGGGATTGCAGAGAATCTTTCGACGTCCAGCCAACTTTTATGCCGTGCGCCTGAAACCATAAGACCGGCCCGTTAGTAAATGGTAAAAATGTCCCCAGATTCATGGCAGAAGTCCAAGACTTACAATGCTTCCTGGCAGACCATTCCAGTATTACTGCAATCCTCTAGTTCGGAAATGGAACGTAGAATGCACGCAGAGATATTTGCCTTCATCCAGTGAACGAGTCCTAAGCACAAGAAAGACTGGCTTGTATCATTTTTTGAGCTAAAACACCCATCCGACAGAAAGCCTTTGTTCAGGGGTGCCAAATTCTAGCAAAAAAGTATGACTGCCAAACCGTTTGCTGACCATCGCCTTCAATCCCAAAATCATCATTTGAACCATCACTGGTGTCTGGCGTGTAACTGTGTATTGCTTTGTGTCAAGAAAATACATCCATAGCTGCCTTGCTAAACGTGAACGGTCGGGATCGTTTGAGATTCCCTCCCCGCTCCAATTCTCCGCACGAAAACAGCAATGTATATTCCGCTCGTTATCGTGTCTCAGCATCACCTAGATGAACATCAACGTAATCTGCCATGATAATCACCATATTCCCCTCGGTGGAGCCAGACACATTGCAGAGAACATCCATGGGTCCTGTCTCCGGCCCGTCGAATTGGGTTTGAGGTTTCAATTCGAGAGACGGTTTCCATTCCCTTCGCCATTCCTAAGTTTCTTGTCACCAGCCGCCGCCGCAGGCATCTGTTGATATCTTCAGTTATTCCTCAATTCCCCAATGCCACAATATCGATTGGTTTGACTTACCATTCACACATTCGACGCCCGAGCTATCTGCTGAGAACTGTTCCAAATCCTCTCTCACATGGGACAGAGATTTGGGGAATCACATGATTGCGAAATTTGTTGTACTGAATGGTTTTCCATCGGATAGACACGCCAGTATGTTGTAGGGCGCTTTATCTCGACACCGGTGGTGAGAGGCTCCGACGAGAGAAACAGAATCGAGCGGGTGAGGATAACGCAAGGGAAAGATGTGTTAATCGACGTGGACAGCTTCGCAAGCCGTGGGATTTCAATCTGTGAGTCTGCTAAGAGACTGAACTTGTTAGCCAAGCCTTATGCATTCTGAGACTCTTGAGATGGACGTTTTGAGGTGGTTGTGCTGCATGCGTATGAGATGGCAAATATGCGAAAGATACGCAATTAGCACTCCCAAGTATACATGGATAGGGGTATTTGACGTACGTACCATGGGAAAGAATTGAATCCCTATGGCTGATTTGCTTCCAGTCCTAAGAGCCTGTTAGACTCATCTTAGACTCATGGCTGCACCAGCAAATTTGTTCGTACCTCCAACAAAATGGATCCTCCTCGCCTTAAGTATTATGTCTCCATTCGCTCGAACTTCCGTCTTACGGTGTATCTAGAGACGCGATTCGAATGGCATCCTCTATGGTGTGTATGCGATTGTGTCGCATCTCGTTGTGCAGGCGGACGATTTGGTATCTTGATGCTGTGACGGCCCGACTCTCCTGCATACTGCCATTGGCATAAAGTACACAGAGTTGTTCAATCCACATTCATCCGCCCAAAATGCCTCTATGATGTATCCTCCGGTTCGACGTTGTGCCACAGAAGCGCCAGCCCTGGCCGTCCACGACACTCTGCAGGGCTCCGGCGAGCTTCAATTGTCTGCTGTTTTCGGGGCCAGAATAGAATTGTGTCTCGCGTCGTCAAAGTAACAAATAATTTGTCGTCGTATTGCTAAAAATGCTCCAGCTTCCGAATGGGAATTTCCAATGCGCCAGTATTGACGAACCGCCGAAGAGTGTAACGCGGGGTTGGAACGCGGGGCAAACTATTTGCCGGAAGTGAAAGAACACTTCCGACATTATTAGTCATTTCATCACGTGCAACAAAAACGCCTTGCTCAGACGACATCAATAGACCCATACAATCCGTAGAGAAGAGTTGCAAAGGGCAAAAGAGGAAACTTTAATAGTTGAAGTCATGGTGTGTGTATCCAGCAATAGATAGATTGTTCTCAGCTACATACAATAGATAATGCAAGTTTTGCGATATTTCCTCCTTTTGAAATCATAGAGCCAGTTCAAGGACTCATATATTGATTGGGTGTCAATGATGAGCTAGAGTTCTTTTTTCATTCAGTTGACGGAGCTTCTCCTTCCATTCCTTCAATCTGGCTATATTCGACTTCAGTTCCAGTATTCTTTGTTGATCTTGGAGAAGTTTTGTCTGAGCACTGCAGTACTCATCGCCTGCGTCTCACGTTAGAGAAAGTACCGAAAGGGAAACCGGGGAGGGAGGAGGTGAGAGGGGGGCTTTTGAAAACTTACATATTCCAACGAGAGTGTTCACTTCTTTGCAACACCTTTCTGCCTCAGCTTTGTTTGCTATGTTTGCTATGTTCACCTCCTTCAACGGCTCCAAGTTCACTTCCTTGCTCAGACTTTCTTCGTACAGTTTTTCTAATTCCACTCTTTCCCGTATTGCTTCGATGTTGTCGAGGTAAATATCTTGCTTAGCGAGTGCTGTCAAACCGTTCTGCCATGTGTCCCTCTTTTGACTATTCTGTATGGTGGTTCGCATACTATTATTCCCACCTATGGTACCGTTGAGTCCACCGAACTCGTCGTAAGATGACGAGAGAATCGAAAGCGCATTCAAATGACGGTGCATCTTCTGCCGTGGTTACGTTCACCACGCTGATACTTCGAAGAAAGAATTCTCTTTCTGGGAAAAGGGAGTATGTTGTAGCTTCAAGAAGACTAGGTAATTGTCAGTAAGCTGTGGACAACTCTGATGGTGATTGTTATTCCACTTCAGAAACATTGAGAGAGCGACAGGAAGCATTGTGATGCTCATTGTCTTTCCACTTCGAAGACATTAAGAGAGGGGCAGGAAGTATCGTGATGTTCATTGTCATCCACTTCAGGGACATTGAGGCAGAGACAGGAAGCATTATGATGCTCATCGTCCTTCCACTTCGAAGACATTGAGACAGAGGCGGGAAGAACTGAAGAATAGGTTTAAGGGATGAAGCAAGAATAATTGTAGTACTCACTATGCTAGAGAATTCGTTGTGCCGGTATGGTTGTAATGCTCTGAGAATCTTCTCGATTCCTGGCGGGACCAGCCAACGTAACTGAAACTCCATGGTAACATCTGATTCTCCATCTCCACAGGTATTGAATCGAATCGTTTTCTTGTTTGTTGGAGCCATTTCTCCATGGCTACACGGGATTTTTGAGACGAGCAATACCTTCGAGGATGTGCTATGTTTGCTCCAGAACTGTTCTTCGTCCACGAGCGAAGCCTGCTGCCTTGATTGCCGGATGTCCAACCTCTCCCATGGGTTTTTGGATCGAGATTGTCGATTTTCTTTGCCATTGTATCGGCTTCGAGCCAGGCAGGGTCATCGCGGCTTCCATATTCTCGAATGTAAACTTCAATCAAATCTAAAACACGGACATACTCTGCCTTGGTTGGACGTTCGCCAGCAGGACCACAATGCAAGAGAGTGTAAATGATTGGTAATTCGGCCGACGTCGCTTGTGCAGAATGGTGTTGAAAGGGAAGATGTAATTCAGGATCATAAGGTTTAAAGAATACTTCATGCAGTCGATTTTGCACCAGCAACTCGATGGCAGCATCGCTTATTGAAGCCAGCATGTTCGTGACTCGACGAATACACACAGTCTTATTCTCGACATCGAATGGGCCGCCGGTCCAATTTTCCATTGACCCATCCAAATGAACGATTGCTCTTGCTAACCGGACTCTGCCGATACTTTTGGCCCATCGAAATTTGCCTGTGTGTAGTGGCAGACCGACGATGGCCGCCTCCTCTTCGTATTGCTCTATGAGGTCAACTTTGTTGGACCGTGGTGAATCTGGTAGCTGGTATTCGATAAGGTCATCGTTCGAAGTCATTGGAATGGTACAAAATGATAGAGATATATAACAAAGAACAGTATTACGAATAAATAACAACTCAGAGATCAAGCGAAAGGAAAGAGATGGAGGGTGGGGTTTGACGATATGTATAAAACATGTCGCGAAGATCAAAAAGCTTTCTGGACGAGATGCCTCGACTTAAGGGAACGGGTAAGTGCACGGACCCGCATGAGAGTATGGCTTGAAAGCATTACAGTGTGGACGCTACTACAACCTTCACGAAATTACGAGCCTTCAGTTGAACCTGGGGTATGGGTTTACAATGGACGGGAGCTGCGGTTACGTCCACACTGCGATTGCTTACAGTACGCCACTCTATCTTACACAATGTCGCCTGTCTTGGAGACAGGATGGCGTACTACGTACTTCGTTTTTCGTTCGTTCTTTCGTAGTAACTGTCGACCTCTGGTATACCCTATGTCCCAGCCAGCACCACGTGCAGGTAGAAATTTCCATCTTCGCTCGCCGCTCGACACAAGAGACACTTAATCGATCTTGCAGCTATCGAAATGAAATAGAATACCATTTCTTTCTACCTAGGATCTCTCACTCTTCTCAGAGACGGATTGGTAGAAATGGACCATTTAATGAGAAACATTCCTTTTATTATGAATGCATATCCGAGATTGACTACAATCTTCCCATACTTCCATGCTACCCCGGCCCCAACAGCTTGAGATACATCTGAATTTGAGCGATGAATACCGACAGATTTCTCTCCTGCGCCAGGTCCTTCAACCATGTCTATTTGATCTCTTCCAGCTTTTTGTTTAACTCATCTACATGGCTAGTGATACTGAGTTAGCTAGTTGTTCCAGCCCCAAGCCAAGAGCTTAGCACATACTTCTCCAGCTTTTCCAACGTGCCTTCCATTCGAGCCAAGGCACTGGCGAGATTGTCATTCTGAACTCGCAATTCCTTGATAGAGCTAGAGATTTCGCTGGCCATACCAAACAACTCGCGAAGGCTCGCATCATACCTCCGCATGTAGCTGTAGATGTCGCTGGCTGTGGTCAGCAATGTAAATATATCACACATGCACAACTCACTTTGCAACCTCTCGAATCGAGCGCATATCGTGGTCGAAACAGTTTCTTATTCGCTCCAACTTGTCATTGACAAATATCTTCAATTCAGTGGTCTCCTACATCATATTTAGTATGAAGGCTACTTCATCGTTGAGGTTCCTGTGGATCGTTAGCCAGTTTATACTTCGAACATAGGTCCTACATCGACTTTACTCACTGCGCAATAAAAGCTTGCATTTCGTGAAGCCTTTCAATGATTGCAGCGTCGCAGCATCGCAGCGCTATACAATTCTTTAGATCTCCTGTCTGGTTCGAGAGTGTCTGTGATCGATGTCGTTGGATGGCGATAGACAGATCACGGCTCGGCGACGACTATGACATGTTTCTCAGCTATGACCATCAATACAAGTCTTTATAGCTTTGCTAGGCGAAGTATTAAAACAGGAAAAGAATCTAAACTAAGTTTGTTAGTTCATCCCCATCCACCCACAAACCTTATTACGGTAGATTTGGTTACTTCACCATGGGGGAAGGCTTAGTTTTTGCCTAGAATAAACCTTTTCATTTTAGTCCTACCACAATGGCAGCAAACTAATTTAAACTATATGAATTGACTCCCCCATTTGGGCGGAGATTTACAGGAAGATCATCGAAAAACAATTATGAAAGAATTCTCTATCTACACAAGGTCATTAAACTGCCATGGTTGATAGAAACATTAAGTGATCTCCAGTAACATGAAGGTCGTCCAATAGCCATGATAGGTTGAAACACTGAGACATCTCCTCCAAGATAAAGGTCGTTAAAAAGCCATGATCGACTGAAACATTGAGAGATCTCTAGCAACATAAAAGCCGTTCAATCTACCAGTTGTTGTTATTCCATGAGTTAGATAACTGATTGTTCGGGTCTGGCGCCGGGATTGGTCAGATGCCCGCTCCTTCATTTTTTTTGCGCATTTCAACCTCCCAGTCTTCTGGCGGGTGGACCTTTCTCGCCTGCCAGTAGCTGAGTTGATCATCGTCTGGTTGCTGCTGCTGAGCAGAAGCTGCGTTGGTTTGTACTAAAGAGTCAATAGCTGGGGCAGGAGCTTGCTGAGTAGGGACGGCCGAGCCAGCAGCTGGAACACGGGCTTGCTGAGTGGGAACAGCCGAGCCAACAGCTGAGGCACGAGCTTGTTGAGTAAGAACGGCAGAGCCAATAGTAGGAACGGCAGAGCTAATAGCTGGAACACGAGCTTGGACGATAGGAACAAGAGAAGCAGCGACAGGAGCACGAGACTCTTCTGCTGGTGGTGGTGATGGAGGAGAAGCAGACGATCCAGCGACAGGAGAACGAGACTCTTCTTCTGGTGATAGTGATGGAGGCATTTCTGTAGAAGCGCAAGAGTCGGCGGTTGCTGGAGGAGGAATTTGTTCATCAACAATGGGTTGCATAGCAGTGGAAGGAACAGGTGCAGAAACCACCGGAAGGCGTGATGCCAAAGCAGATTGCTGTATCAATGGAGAATAAGCATCCTCGTAGTCGAGGTCGTCCAAATTCAAACACTGCTCAGTAATGTGGAGAAGACAGTCGGAGGGCGAGAAGTTGGGGTTGCAGTTCTCCATAGTAACGAAGAGTTCGTGAGCGAATTCTTCAAACTTCATCTGACGAGCCATGAATTTGGTCAACTTTTTGTAGAAGTACTTGAGAGCAAGAAAGTTGGTAGATTTGAACTCGGGTTGATACTTCACACATCCCATCATTGCATCAACACTCGCCTTGGTAAGGATGCCTGGGTTACAGGTCAAGAATGGAATACCGTCGTTTGTGCCGAGGACAGGAGACACGGCCGGGATGGCAGCAGGCATAGAGGAAGCTTGGAGGCTAACAGGTGGAGAGACAGGTGGGATCTCGACAGGCTCAGAGGAAGTTGGGGGGCTAACAGGTGGAGAAACGGCTGAGATTTCAACAGCTGGAGAGACAACCGGGAGATCACCAGGTGGAGAGACAGCTGGGAGAGAGGCTTCTCCAGTAACAGGAACTGCTAGAGGAGCAACTGAGGCTTGAGCGGTCTGTGAATTGGCTAGCATCTGTAAGACTTCTTCCGGATCAGGCTGAGGGTTGCTCTCCAAGTGAGCCTCCCACTTCGCTTGCTCTGCTTTGATCTCTTTAGCAGTGAACTGTTTGATAAAAGTTTCACTACCGTTCGCAGCTAACACTGCACTGTCCTGAACGAAGATTCTCTTGTGGTCCATACACCACTCGAGAAGAGATTGAAGATGAGTGACATCTCTGTCTTGCTGTTTTTTCTCTTCTTCTTCATCGACGACATCCTCTTCGGCCGCATCGGCATTCTCCTCACCATTAGCGCTGCCTCCGACCCAAGCTTTGCCTGTCGTGTCCCACCCTGGAGCATTAGCATCATTGTTTAAGTCTGCAGTCTCAGTAGACCCATGTTCTGGTGCGGTGGCTTCAAAATCAAAGGTGAAGACGTCCCCGATGATCATTAGCGCTGACCGATGGCGAGTAGTCGAGACGGAAAGACGACGACGGTCAGCAACGAAGCCAACGCTCTTGCCAACGTTGGAAGCTACAGTCAGATCGAATACTGCAAGCTCTCCCTCAAAACCTTGGAAGGTGTTGGCAGTGGAGATTTGGAGATCGCCAAAGCGTTCAGAATGGTTGAGCTTCGCATCAAAGTACAGCTGGCGCTGAGCAAGGTAGGGGACGATGACCACAATGTCGGTCATTTTGGTTATGCCATCCGAGTACTTGATGAGGTCCAACATGTTTGTAAGGCAGACTTGCACGAACTGCGTATTGCGACGACTCACACCACGAGGATCGCGATGGCAGCAAGAATTCTCAACGTGAAAGAAGGCAGGATAAACCATGCCAGCAGGAGAAGGGGTGAGAGAGAGACGGTCGTCATTCTTGCATCTGTCTGGTTGGAGGGTAGCCAGCCAAGACTCGAAAGTCGTGGCGAGAAGAAAGTTAGCCAATGTCTGGGGTCCATAACGCGGAGTATCCTCGTATAGAACTTCACAGGTCATGTTCCAGCCACCTGGGCAGATGCGCAGCTGCGTACCAAGCGTCCAATATGGCTAACCATTGAAGAGAAGGCGCTCAGCTAAGGTGTATTTGAATTGGCCCACGAAGCAAGAGTAGGGCTCAGCGTTGGCGTTTTTCGCGTTCTATACCATAACAGTTGGTGGCAGCTGTTTAGGGTCACCAGCAAGAACGACTGGCGTGTTCCCCTCCCAGCCCTGGAGAATTTCAATCTCCGTCGCCGCACAACACTCGTCAACAACACAAAAACTGATCGAACTTGGGACAACTGCACCCAGATCGGAGCCACACTGAGTGAGGGTAGTGCCAACGAAATCGGCACTCTTGAGTATGGCATGCATCGCCGACGTGATGCCGTTGTAAAAATCTCTTCCTTCCATGCCAATCTGGTTGTTTCGAGCGACACCCTCGTGAAGAAGATGAAACTCATCAACAAGCGCTCGGAAACCCGGACGAAGCGCAAGAAGCTTCTTGTTTGTGGTTGGAAGGACATCGCAAAGCATAAGAACTTTACCGGCAAGACTTTCTTCTAAGTTGTATAATTTACTATGTCGACGGGATGGTGGCTGGGACCTGACGTTTTCCACGTATTCTTTGTTCTTAGCTGACATGCAAACTTTGTGTTCCATGCCAGGGCTCCACAGTCTGACAATGAGATAGCTTGTGTCAACGTATGGCCCCAACTCTCGTTTAAAGCGTTGCATAAAGTTATTGACAGTAGAATTCTGCGAGGCAGTCCCCAAGATAGATTGGTAGGCGGCGAGCTAGAGTTCCGCAAGCACGCACAGAGAGATCGTCTTGCCGACGCCAGGTGGTCCGATCATCGGCAGGACACCACAAAGGATGAAATTACCAAAGTCAAGGAGCTGCGCTCTCTCAACTGGGGTGCACTTTGTAGTGATTCTCGTGACGTCTTCCTGGCTGACACCAGCAAAAATGTTGAAATCCCAGCGCTTTGGGACACTGTTCCCCAGCAAAATTGCCAATTGATTGGTGTAATCGAAATCTATCTTTAGCTTGGACGGTTTCGTGAAGTAACGAGTTGGTTGCGATGCATCATCGTCATCATCAGCGTCATCGTCGTCATAAACCTCTCCTTCATAACCATGTGCTTGCAGAAGAGGAGAGTTCGAATCGTCACCGGCGCGATGTTTTGACTTACGAGCAAGTTTGGGAGGAGTGGTGTGCTCGATGAGTTGCCGAAGAGCTCTGAGGCGATTCCTGATTACATTGTCAGGATTGTCAATCCTGAGAAAGGCAACAGGCCATTTGCCATCTTGGTGATCATAAGCAGGATTGGAAGGCACATCAACAGGAGGTACCAAGGTACAGGCCAGTAGGTGGGTGCCACCGTGAGGAATAGTGAGTGTATCAACGACGAAAGCCTTGAACCTGAAGCCATTTGGACTTTCATTACACTCATGGACGATTGTGATTTCTTGGCCCTCCTCCAAGATTCTTGCGGTGTTGGCGCTCTTCTCGGTCAGGCGGAAGGAGACGAAGTATGAATTCTCCTGGGAAGGATCGACTACCCACTGCACAGTGTGCTCGGCTTTGCTGAAATCACGGCAAAAGTTATTGGTGAAGCTGGAATCATACTGGGAAGCTGCGCCTTGGACAGTAGCATATGCTCTGGGGTCTTCACAGCGATGGAAACGGTCATATGCAGGAAGGTGCTCTCCCATTTCTGGATGGCCTGTGGCATATTTATCAAATGCCTCTGGGTCCCACGAGAGCCTGTGAAACTGTTAGAAAAGAATGGACTTTGATGGAGGAAAGGTTTAATCTTACAGAGGATGGCCACGCTTGTTCTGGAATGCCGTCAAGTTTGCAATGGGATCAGTGTTTCCAAGAGTCGCAAAGAGATAACTGATGGACTGCACAGAATGTTGCTCGCCAGCTTTTGCGACTTCAGTTTTGTAGCCATAAGAAAGAAACCATTCTTTGGCTTGGCAGATGTCAGAAAGGAGCGAGCTGTATTTTTTAGACTCATCATTTAATGCAACATGAGGCCAAGGGTAACCGATGATGTGGGGATAGTAATCGGGGCGCATCTTAAACTGGATGCACGCGACATTTTCACCACCATTCTTGGTGAACATCTGGAAGGTACCTTGCCAAAGGCGGAGTTCAAACTTGTGAAAGCGACAGACGCTGCATGTACACGTCTCGTTGCAAGTGCCAGCCTTCATATTATTGGTTCTGTCACGAGGAATCTTGACAAGGATTCCAATATATGGCTTGCCGATGAGTGGCTTGCCACAGATCAGATTGATCGTTGGTTTGCCCTGTTCAACGAGCTCGCTCTACTTTTGCTGGTTGGTGCTCCCGATGGTGATATCTTGCCCTCCGGCATATTTAAAGGTCAGCTGGCAATCGTAGCGGGTGATATTGCTGTGAGAGTTTTTTTTGGAGAACGTGTAAGATTTACACTCTTCAAACACGTCACCAGGGCAGTGTGTGGTAACCCATTCAATACAACTGGCTCTGGAATAATTGAGACATCTGGTGCCGAAAGCGTTCCGTGCATTTACGAGAGCCATTTGCTCGTCGTGATCGGCAGGGTTTTTGAGGCCATCATCTTGGGTCTGCGAGTGGTCTCTTATTAGTTTGGGATCTTCCATGATGGAGGAGAAAACTTACAGCGACTGCCTTCCATGCCTGTTGGTTGTTGACATCTTCGGTCGTATGAACGACTTCACCATTGGCTTCTGCGAAAATGTTAGATCGACCCAATCTGACAGAAGGCGGTTACTCACCAGAGATAGGAACCGTCCAAGCGTTGTCAGTGACTCCGACTTGCATGTTTGCGGTGGACTATTGTAGCGGTTAACTGAATGTTCGCTTTCCGGAGCATGGGACAATCTTACTTCTTGGGGACCGGCCATCTCGCTGGATTTTACTTGAGAAGAAGCTGAAGGCTGCACGGAAACGTGAAAATTTGAACATTGGAAAATTGAATGGGGACGACAAGTTCAGTGAACCGATCTAGGTGAAAACTGTGTTAATTTAGAATTTGAGAGTAAGCAGGACTGTATGGAATTGTAATGGATCGTAGATATGGTACGTAAAAGAGGTTAACGAGAGAAGAGATTAGGAATAGAGGTGAGGGGTGTTGGTCTTGTAGTTGAGTAAGAGACTGAAGATCGCGTTGTCGTGAGACGAGGGTAAATACTGAGATTCGCGTTCGCTTAAACGGAATTCGCCGAAAATGGTAATCTCCCCAGAAACAATGGGAAAATGCTGAAATATGCCGATATGCCGGTTTTCCATTGATCGGGGTCTACTCTCATGGACAATAGTATGATCGAGGCTCTACGGCTTGCCAGTTACCCGCTTTCCTCTTCCATCAATATCGTCATCTACGAACAATCTGCCCGTCTTGGTCGTTGAAGCCTGCCGAATTCACTTTGTCCCCGTCTATCGCACACTGCTGCCACGAAAATTGAGCTATATTCAACTTTACAGCGTACCGACTGCCCGCTTTTATCATCCAGCACGAATAGATGCTATCAGTGGTGGAATCGAATCCTATTCTTATGGGAACTGCATGCTGTTCTCCTAGAAGAATTCGATGCTATCCCTGTGGAGACGGGGTGCTCTCCAGAGGAGGTTTTCAGCCAAATAATGCAAGATTACATGCGACCATTATATGCTAGAATTTAACAATTTCGTCCCTGCGCACACTTTGCTGCAAGGTGTAACCAACTATCAAATTTAATACACCAACGCGACATCTCCTCCTCACTCATCGGCTCCCACATACCAGGCAATCTTTTCCATGGTCAAAAAATAAAAACAGCAGACATCGCTCTCCCCACTTTCTCTGCGAGCTCTGCATTGAGGGCAGACATCGCTGACATCTTCCCATTGCTCCACCCACCACTCCTTTTGGCCTCCCAACCTTGCGGCATGTCATTCAACGGCTGCCAGAGTGCGAAAGGGTGTGTTTGGCTCCACCAACAACAAACTGGTCTGCCTTGTCCTTTGTTGAATAATACATTGTCTGAACAATGATTACGTATCTGATTTATAGTGTTATCCTTCTCAATGATTGCGTCGATGCTGGCCTTAGGCAATGGACTGTTCATCAACGATGAGCTCGGTTTCCTTTTCGACTTGGGATTATTTGCAAATCCGACAGCTAGGAGTTTCCAGCCAGGCGGCAAGCTCTGTTGTAGAGGGTCTTGAACATCTGCATTAGGTTGAGGGGCGGCATAGGATGCAGAAGCAGCTTGGGAGGCCGAACCAGATGCTGAAGTCTGGATCCGTGCTGGTGATTCTGAGTCGGACATTAGACGAGCACGTTTTCTTGGCTGTGGATTATTAGCCTTGGCTCTGCTGCGGGCATGTTCGGGTCATTCTCAGGTCGCTCCCGTCTGGCGTCAATGAACCGGTAGTCTTGCCTGAATTGCTGCCGGTACTGGTGGAACATTTCTGATATACATTCGACCACAGCTTCTTTGGACATGAAAGAGCCATCGATGAGCTCTGAGACAAGGCTTTGAAGCTCCGGGTTTGAGCTTGACTCGGTGTGTTCTACCAGAGATCGACCAACAATTTCAGAGACTTGTCTGGGTGTGATGAAGAAGCTGGTGTCTGAGAAGGGCTTCGCCGCTTCCAGCCACATCTCCAACATCTTGGTGGCATGTGTCTCGAGCGTAGTGTTAAGTGTTCTATTGAGCTTCTCGGAAAATGGCCCGAATGCTTGAATCCAAGATTTTGTAATACCAGTATCGTGAGATTTGAGGTGCTCCTCCAGAGATTGCTTCAGAGAAAGCTGGAAAGTTTTGAAATCGCTACTGTAAGCTTTTCGAGAGTCTATTGATCGCGTGTTAACTTCATTTATGATTGTCTTCCCGACAGCTAGTAAAAAGGTCTCGAAATGTGTCTGGAAGGCCTTGAGGTCGTTGCTAGAAGCATTTCTGGCGCTGTCGAAATGTGACTGAAGAGCATCTAGAATTTTCGTCAATACACCTTGCAGAAGTCCGTTTGAAGACGTATGGAATGCCTCGATATCCTTGGTAGAAGCAAGTGCACGAATTGCGTCCAGAATGGTTGCTCTATCGGCATGAGACTCTCGTCGAAAGACTTCTTCCATGTAATCGAGTTTACTTGCAATGGCATAACCCCCAGCGAGCAGCATATCGTGATTCTCCACTCTTGTTGGCAGCTGGGCTAAGTTTTGCGCCACTTCATCCAATCTTGACTCCATCTTAGAGTAGGCGTTGCTCCTGGACAAGAATAACAGCAAGTCCAAGATGCCCCTCTCCTCTTCGACTTGTTCCTTGAGATAAGCAGCCACGGTATTCACGGAATTGACTACTCGATCCTCAAGCTCTTGGGAAGTATTGGTCAATGTTTCATCGAGAGTACCAATTGACTGCGCCGCGCTGGTGGAAGCTTCCTTGATCTCCAAGAGAGCATTGTCAGAACGGTCGAATCTCTCGCAGACACCAACAGACAATTCAGAAATATTCTTAGTGGTAGCTAGAGTTGAAATGGTCTTCTCAATAGGAATAATTCTTGCGACGTCATTTTGCAGCTTCACGACGTTACGACCGATGTCGGTAAGGGAGCGTGTGACCATAGTGTTGCCGGGCGTGAGGCCATCGATTTGCTGCTGGATCTTATTGTAGGTATCTTGTATGTAAGAGTTTGGAGAGAGTGTTTGTACCGCTCGAGAAAGGTTTTCCAATTGTGCAATGATGTGGCTGTTAGGTGTGAGCCCAACAACGGACATTTGTAACGAGCCGAGCATTCTTAGAATTTCTCCTGTGGGCGTTGTCTGTTTGATTTGGGATGATAGATCTTCCAGTAGTTTTTGAACTACTGGCGAAGGTAACGATGCTTCCATGCCATTTCTGAGATGCTGGAGAGAGCTTGAAGTGTTTGTGGATAGCTGCGCCAAAGAATTCTGTGACACAAAGCGAATCATTGACAGGCTGGAGAGATGGTATTTGCTGAATATCCCGAAGAAGGTGCTCGAGTTTTGGAACGATGGTGTCATGGATGGAGAGCTCTTCAATCTGGTGCTGCAGCAGCGCGAAAGAATCAGTGACATTCTTGCTGGGTATGACCTGGGTAATCTCCTGGTGTAGATTTTTCATCAATACATTAATTTCCTCAGAGGGCACAAGGTGGTTGATTTGGTTTGCAATTTCTGAGAGCGCTGAGACGATCGTTTCGGAGGGCACCAATTGTGCTACTTTCTTCTCCAAGGCGATGTAGGAGGCGTTGATGGTGTCAGAGGGGACAAGGCTCACAATCTGGTCCTACAGGGACGCGATGGTCGAAGAAAGGTTCTCTGCCGGCACGAGTGTTTTGATCATTTGCTCTAATTGAGCGAACGAAGTATTGAAAGCATCGGAAGGTAGCAGGGTGCCAACATCTTTTGATAATGTAATAATGGCATCTTTGACATCTTGGACAACTTGATGACGGACAGCTCTCTCCAACTGCTCCTTGAGCACGAGTATTTCATTTGTTAGCCCTGAAGTCTTTCCTGTAATGAGCTCGACGTTGGCCTTCGCGCTGTTGCGAAACTTCTTTCTGATCCATACTTGTAGGTCCGTAATATCGGTAGCAGCGACTGCAGAGTCTTCGATGACCTCGAGACGATCAGAAATGGAGTCGACGGTCTGTAACTGAGTGTGGAGTGCTTCGGCTGAAGCCAGCTCCTCGCGGAGACCATCGATGGCCACGTCGAAAGACTCAGAGTCAAGCTTTGCTCGTAGCAGATCTTTCACTGTCAATAACTCTTCAGCAAAAGTATCCGAATGTAGTGTTGCTTTGACTAGAGTACTGAGCGACCTATACTCGTCTGTATGAAACCTTTTCGCGACCTTCATCTGATCGGTGAATGTAGAATTGTCAAGCTTCTGCTCGACAAGCATCGTAACGCCTCGCAACTCGTCATTAATTTTGAGGGAGAGCGCGTCCAACTGATCGGTGAACGCATTATTGTCAATCTTCTGCTCGATAGGCACCGAAACGCCTCGAAATTGGTTATTTATTGTGCGAGGACGTCCAGTTTGTTGGTGATGAGGGTAGAGGTGGTGTTGTGGTGTTGACGTTCATCCTCACGGATTTCTTCGAGCTCGGTTCCAATAGAACTTTGTCATTTGGAAATCTTCCCAGAGATAATTTTGGGCACGTTCGGATGTTGTTCTGCAGGGTATCGATCTCCGATTTCATTTCGTTCAATGAGACTGCTTGCTTTGCTAATGTGTTGGAGACCGACGACGATGCTTGGGATAATTATTCAATGTCCTTTCCAAAGCAGTCGAAGCAGCAAAACGTCGATTGTATCTCTTCTCCAATTCTTCAACTTTTGTATTCAAATGGAGAGACAAGATTTTCGGAACGATGGACTTGCAAGTCGAAGTGCAGAACGCCATCCACAGCTTGAGATACGATTACCGAGAGAGGATCCTGCTCAGCGCCTTCTCTGAGGTCAAGTATTGGAGATGGAACTAGAGGTGAATCCTTATTTCTCCAGGAAGGCTATTAACGCCTTCCTCGATGCCGCCCTAACGCTAGTACGTGTCACGTGTTGGAGGAAGAACGCCTAAGAGACACTCTCTCCAGAGGAGAAAAAACAGGCCGATTTGGGACAATGTATTGTAGCTGAATACTGTTACCAATCGAATTCCCTAAGTAATCTAAGACATTATAATGTTTTATTATCCAGTTGTCGTTTGGATATTGTTTCCAGCCTATTATATCTGCACCGGAGGGACACTTTCACAATCTACATTTTGAGATTTTTCAATGGTAGAGAGTAGATATTATAACTTAGAAATCTTTTTAATGTAGAGATATTGCTTTTCAATCAATTTTGATCTTCCAGGTGGGAAGAGGAAAGCTATGATATATATTATTCCAAACCCGGTTTTGCCATACCGTTATTCGCGAAGATCCTGAAAGAGCAACCCCCCCAAAAGAATTTCTGTCAAGTCGTGAAACCCGGTCAATATCCTTCATGTACTACTGCATCCTCCCTCACAGCTATCTTTCTGCACGAAGTCTTCTTCTTCTTTGGCAGAATCTTTCTCGTCTAATTCTCTCCCCATTTCCGACTCGGATTCGGATAAGTCTGGTGGTTCGTTGATCGTGCAAACCCCTTTGCCTTGTACAATATGTTTGAATCTGAAGAAAATCCAAAGATTGAATCTCAGAATCTCCGGTTGACACAGTTGGTATAGGAAGATATCGTCAGCGAGATATGCAATAGAGCGGACCAAGTACGAGTAAGCACTGCCCGGTGGGTACCAGGCAGTGTCTCCAAAAATCTCAGAAGCAGAAATGCTGGGTTCGAGTATCTCGAGGATCTGGTTCACCACTAATCCAATAATTAGAATCAACTCTGTAACCGCCACAGGTTCATAAACTTACACTCTGGATCAATCTTGCGCTGCCATAAATCCGTTCTCTGCTCTCTAGAGTTCCAATCGAAAATCTCCGTGAAAGCTCCTTCTGAGAAGATTCTAAGTAGCCAGATGAATACTACCATGATTATCTGGAATGTCATGACATCGAGGAAATGCTTCTTGAACTTCTTTATAAGTTCTTTCACATCCTTTTCGACATCAAAGTCTTCCAACACTTCATTCAAGTCATTGTAAGTGATGTCCCATGTTGTAAAGAATACCCGTTGCAATCGACACAGATCCCTCGCGACGGGTCAGTGGGATGATGGTCTTGGCTCCAATAATGAGGAAGAAGACTTACCTGGAAGACGCGTCCCCGACAAGCCATCCCTATCAGGAGGTAAGCTCATTCTGAAGGTGCTTTTTCAGTTCATGTCTCCTAACAACATGCCCATTTTAGGAAATTACAATAGTCGTCTTGAATTGATACGTCGGATTGTCAGCTTTGTTGCTGCTAACGAACGATACGACCTCATGAAACTCGCTCCAGCCGACTTGAGGAAAGCTCCCTCAATTTTCGATAGTAACAGCGGCATGCCGGTTCCTTATCAGCCTTTCGATGAGATGAAAGCTGCATTGGAGGTCTCTGATGATGATGTTCTGAAAGGATGGAAAAAAGGCAGAAATGCCGGACATCAGAAATACAACAACCGAACCTCTGTAGCCAAAAAAGTCTTGCAAATCCAAATTTTCCTCAAAGGACAGCTCTCAAGATCGCGCGTTATGCGGTCTTCCAGTAGCATTCCATGGCTCCCACTTGGTGGGGGACACGTCGTTATTTGTCACCAACATCCTCGCACAGAACACGGTTACTAAGGATCGCATGTTCAGAGACGGAACATTTCCAGCAGTCCTGTAAGTCATCCGCATGTACCACTGGTCATGATTCTAATTTTTCTCAGATACTTCTTGACGGTTGATAATGAGTGGTTGGCTCGCAATCCGGCTACCGGGGGCCCGAAGTATAATTTCAACACCGAAGAAGGTCGATGCGTGTTTTGGAAAATGCGTCACGTACAATTACCCCTGGATCATGCAACGTTGGATTGCCCGAGTCCTATTCGGCGTCCTCAATACGACATGGGTGTACCACCGCGGGACGTTGCCGGATGAGCTGCAAGCAAAACGAAATGCGGTCATCCAAGCCATCTTACGCCGATTTGTGTACTGTTGTGATATCGCTTTCATGACAATGATCGACCAAGATATCACGAAGCCTGCCAAGTTTCTCGACTTCGCAAAAGGTGTCGATGTATGTTGTTTGCGTTTTGCTTTGTCTCTGCATTTGCTAACTTATCTGTAGGTCATCCTTATGTGGAAGGATCTTAAATACTATGCGGAAATCCGTGAGGTGGACCTGCAATTGCCCATGGGCCAATGGCCAGCACGTCCTCAAGTCCGACTCTCTTCAGCATGTCCCTGGCAGGACCTGCACGATGAAAAGGAATAAGTCAGGTGTTGCGTTTGTTTCACAAATGGGTTTCGATGTCCTTCTCTTTTTAAGTTAGCATGTCACCGAGCAGCGCTGCCGTTGTGCAGTGATAACCAAATGTGTGCTGCGTTGATGGAGGATTGACAGAAAAGATGTGCGCTGCGCTGGCGAAGGTATGGAAAGACAGGATGCGATGCATGACAGCTAGAGATATTGCACGTTCACAAATGAAAAGAATTTGCAAATACTACGTGTTCCATCTCCATACCATTCCAAATAAATAAGTGTGCTATTCTCATTGACGTCGCAGACGTTTTTTATTTCGGCGAACTCGCAGAAGTGTGCGCTCCATTGGCCAAGACAAGCCTACACCCTCCATGGCCGGTCTATTATTCCCATGCAGGAATCTTTCGGGGTGTGGTGTGAACGACGTCGCATGAGCTTGTACCATCCGGTATATTGCTGTGCTCAGTGCAGGAATTAATATTGTCAGATTATTCTGGTAATTATTATTGGATTCTATACTGCTAGAGAGAACCCTTTACTCCAGGGGTTCCTACGTTTCTGGTTTCTGATATTAGCACTGGCATTCGTACTATCACAAGCAGGCAGATGAACTTCAATCCTCTCTTCTATCCTCCCTGCTTAATCAGATCGCTCAACCAGCTTGCGTTTTCTACCTTTGGGCTTTCCTAAGTTGTGCAAACCACCATTATCGTCTTCGACCCAACCCTCTCTCATGTAAATTGAAAGTCGTCCCAGCAAGTGCTCGACGAAAATACGGTCGAAACCTAGAAACTTCTTTGCATTCGCATCAAGGCTTGCTCCTAACGATACCACGACAACCTCAGCCAACATTGGATCGACAAAACGATGTCCGGGCCCATGGGTTCTTGGTGCGGCAGGAAACAGCGCGTTCAAAGCTGTCCAAGACGAAGTCGGATTCAAGAGCGTGCCCCAATCACTGACGAGAGGATGGTCGGACCAACCGAGGCGAGCCATATCGTTGGCAATGAGCGTTCTCATCACACTTCCTGAAAAGTCCGCATTCGAGGCTGCTGAGTGCACCTGCGACCAATCCGGAGTATTCTGCGTGGTGGGGACTGGCCAGCCAACTGACCAACAACTCTTCAACCTTGCCTTAAATTCTTGGAAGTTGACAGGGAATTGGAATTGCGTGTACACACGGGATTGCCCATACCATTCTTCGAAAGGATTGGATAGAACAACCAGTTGTTCTACTTCTGCCATGGAGTGAAAACGTTTCCAATTCTCCATCTTCTTGAGATTGCCGAAGAACAATGTTCTTATACACAGCACATTCCGAAAGACGACTTCCGCCATCGACTTTTTACAGTCTTTGACGTCTAGTTTTGCTTTCGCCAGTAGCCGAAACGAATGGCCTGCTTCCCTGATACACCCCAAACGATCAGTTTCGTACGGTCGCCCCCATATAAGGTCATCGTCAGTAGTATCAGAGGCGAAGCATTCCATCGTGTGTGATATGATTTGGTGGAGGACTTTGAATTCTCTCGGAAAGCAAGGGCCAATCGAAGGTATGAGTTCCGGTATATGCTGGGACGGTTTGACATCTTTCAGTTTATCCGTGTTGAGATTATCTACATTCGAGAACGTCGCCTTCCAGAACGCTTTGAGTTCGTGCATGTACTCTTTCTGCTGCTTGGAATGCCACACGCATGTTTCAACGATGCGGGTCCTCATTGCTGGTTGGAGGGGGGAACGGACGGTTGAGTTGCTGCCAGGGCTGTTTCCACCCACAGTCAGAATCAGAGCATAGAAGCCCGGCGCCAAAAGTATTGGCATTCCCACATAGAGAACCATCTGGCATACCAAAGCGTTTCGATCGAGAAAGTCTTTCCAGAACACGTCTGCTTCTGCGTACTTGGTGGCCAACCCAAACCGAAGCCTCTGCCTTTCGTCAGACCTTGCGATCTTTTCATAGACAAAACTCTTCAAATGAGGGGCTTGCTGGATGATAGCACAAATGGAAGAACGACTCATAAGCTGACAATAATCATTGAACAGCGAGCTTGACTCTTCTAACGCGTTGACATGGATCGCGAGTTGCTCCTCCAGATCCGATCTGCTGAGGTTTGGGAGGGAGATGGATTGGTTGTACATGGACAGTGCCGCAGTTCTCAGCTTGCCAATGTTGAATATTTCTCCAATCTGCTTCTCGAGCGTTTTGCTCAATCCACTTGGTAGTGTCCACTGAGGTAGTCTGAATGACAGACCATTGTAGGGTTTACATTGTGTGGCATTGGGCGTCTCATCATCAGGGGTGTGGTGGATCGCGACGTCTTCCCCGGGGCCATCTTTTTGTATTCGTGGCAGTTCAATCTCTGGTACGAGACGGTCTCCGGTCGGCTGGACAGCTTGCGGATTTTGTGTGTGTGTGCCATCTTTCGCAGCGCCCGGTGACTCTGAGATGCGTTTTTCTGCGCGTGGGATGGTGTTGCTGGTTAATGGCGCGGACATCGTGTTCTCAGATGTGATGATTGCAGTAACCTCAGGCGTTATGGCTGCGTCGTCCGCTGATGCACGTCTTCCTACATGTCTTGCCTCGTCCATCCCAGTCCCTTCTCGGCGTCGGCCATCGCGAGCATGAGATAGACGGACGTCCCCCAGGGCTTCGCTTTTACTTCGAACGAGGCCTCCCATACCTGTCGTCGTCGCGCGATTGTTTGTTTGCAATTCTCGTACGTCTGCACCATCAGGGCGTGTCATGGCCATGGGTCTGGAGGAGTTTCCAGGCGATGCCCGCGCAACGGATCTTCTCTCACTCGGGACGTTTGGCTCAATTGCTGCTTCGGTAGTAGACATTGTATTGCGGCACGCCCGCCATTTAAAGGGCAATATTGTCGAATGGGAGGGCTTTGGATGAAGGAGGGCGGCATTATTTGGGCTCAAGATGCGATGTAGGACCTGCAGCACATCAGTTAGGTGAGGCCTAGATTACTCGGGATCCATGATAAGGGATAACAAATTTATACCTTGACTCGCTCCTCAAACTTTTCCCACTCTGCAAGGTCCGACTCGTTGTATTCCATGATTTGATTCCCCAGCTTTTCTCGTGGCAGATACGTTTCGCCGTTAATCCGGAAGGCAAATAGTTTTACAAGCAAGGATGTATCAACATGTTGGAAGCAGCCGGTCTTGTTTCGTATAATGCTCTCAATGAGCGCGCAGCGGAACAACCACTCACTGTAATTTCGAGCTGTGCCGAATACTCTTGATGGTTTGGCCATGCTTCGAAGAGATCCCAAGTCGAGTGACGAGTTCATGAGCCTATCGTTCGGATATATGTCGACTACAAACCTACTCGGTATTTGGCTTGATGGCGCATTTCCAACTGCGAGCGCGGAAGGGTGGATTTCGAGGAAAGGTATTGTTCTCTTGAATACCAACGCCGTGGAGTGATTTGGCTCGAGATATTCGTTGAATGCTGGAAAGCATATGCGTCCGAGGAATGAATTCTCGTCGCATGTTCCAAAAAACACTGCCACAAGGTTAGATTGGCCAACGAGACAGGACAATGAGATTGGGCATACTTCGGACTGCATAACGAGTTGGGTCATCATCATCAATTCTCTGCAATTCTTCTTTCTGACTACATCGCAGCATGCGTATCCTCACCGAGCTCGTTAATCTGTTCTCTTCACTTCCCACGCACAATGAACCCTTCACGGCAGCTCTCTTGATTAATCTTTCCTTTTCGTTTGTGCCCAGACAATGTTCGAGTATGCTGTTTCCAATCCCAACAATCCGTCTCACTAGAAGTGCAGCGCCGGGGGGGACCTTCGTGTTAGGCTGAGCCAACCATGTGTCTGTGGAGAAGTCTTCAAAAGCGCTAGGGTCTGCATCGATTTCCGATTGAATCCACTCCATAGTAAGTCAGCGCAGCGGCGATCACGTGGAAAAGATGCTCTCACCTGTACTTCTCTTACGACGTGGAGGTTTGTTAGTGTGGCTTTGGAAAGATACCTGTATAACAAATCGCTCTGCCCTTCGCAGCTGAAGACACGAGGCCGCTCATCTATAGTATGATACCCTGTGAGAATTGACTCCCCATCGGCGCCATTGGCCAGGAAATCTTTTGTACCAATGAGTTCTGGTATTTCGTAGCTTTCTATCTGTGTTTGAGCATCTATACTGGAATAAACAACCTCATCGTCACAATACACTTTATCAAATTGGATCTGCATGGTGGAAGGTGTAGTGTACGATATCTCTCTACTCGGATCTCTCCACTCGGATGATGTAGGATTTAGGCGAGATAAGGGGATGAGAATGAACACGAAAAATAGGAATGAACCGAAAAATGTGATTGGACCATTTCATAAGTGTGCGACCAAACCAGGTTAGTGTGCACTAATCCGTAATAGGATGGGTCGGTGTAAGAATTCTTACACTCCAGTGTAAAATCCTTACACTCCAAATGCATTCTTTCATTCTATTGGATATCATACCTATTTGTGTTGATAGAAAGTAAAAAAAGTTATCGTCCAAACTGAGGAGAGGAACTGGTTGCTTATATACGTTGAGGAGCTTTGGTACCGAGACGGGGCTTCTATATAATGAAAATACCACTTGTACGAAACGCATGACTGGCACGTGACTAGATGCCGTCCACTATTTGCGCAACGCTTTCGTATCTCTATTTTGTACGAGTACTGCTGATGCCGAACGGTATAGATTTTCCCATACAAATTTTCAAGCAGCCGTCGTGATTTTATGAATCTTGTAGGCATTTTGAATATATCACTTTCTTTTGCAATATCTCTAAGCGTTTTATCATGCGTCCCATTTCGCGGGGCGACCCACACAACCCTGCTGCATAAATCTCCCGAAAGTTCCTGGTTCCTGCCTCATCGGCATTCGCTTAGCTTACATAGGCCTCCTACAGAAAGCTTCGGAAGCGACGGTTACATGCCATGACGTTAGATAATTAGCAGAACACCCACTGGCGTTACTCATTTCTACCACAAATCCGAACGGGTCACGGAATCGCTGCCATACAGGATGCGAAAATGTGTGCTCAAATTCCAGAGAATGACGTTCGTACAATTTTTGCGGAAGTATCTCCGGCGGAACGAATGTTACGCTGTATATAAATTTTCCAGCATGACGTTTTGCAATTACGAGTATTCGGTCATCGGATTTGTCTACATAGCAGTTCTATTGTTTACAGTTATTTCAAGGAATACTATCAATTGCATTAGTTTATAAATACTGGCTGTCGCCTGGCCAGATACCACTGGCGTTTTATCGTTTGTTCATCTCCTTGAAGTGCATCCTTGAAGTGCAAATAGGGAAAGATGTTGCGACAACATACCTCGGCACTCTACCTGCTCCACGGTCTGCTTGGCTTAGCTCTTGCAACATCCACTGCACAGAATGTTGTCTCTGTTCCAGTTGTTCTGATACCAGCAATTGAGACAGCAGCACCTACAGGTACACAACCTGGTGCAGCTCCGTCTCTGGTAAGCAGCGCGACGACTGGTATCACAACTCACGGACCATACTCTGGCACACCTACCACGACTGGCGCTGAGAAAGGACCTGCAACAATCAGTGCTACAATTCCCTCAGAACCCAATCCATGGGCGACATATTACAACCCCAATGGAAAACTGACCGCGCCACAACCTATGCCATACATGCCTGCAGGTAAGAAGTGACATTCTTCATCTTTCCAATTCAATGTTTGGAGCAACCCAATTAACGAATTGTAGGCGGTGTTGGTGTCAACGGCACATTACCAGTTTACATGGTTCAGAGTGACTTTGACTACCAATCTATTGCGTTAGGCCTTCATCAAGAATATATTGAGCTCGATTTATTCCATTATGGTCTCGAAGTCTTTTCCGAACAGGACTTCATTGACGCAGGTCTTACTGTAGAAGACCGACATCTCATTGAGTACATGTCGATTCAAGAAGCTGGACATGCCACGCTTTTGACAAATATGCTTGGGCAGTCCGCACCAAAACAGTGTATCTACGACTATCCGTTCACCACAGTAAGGGAGTTTATCGACTTCAACGTTAAATTGACGCGCTGGGGAGAGTCTGGAACCTGGGGCTTTTTAAGTCACCTTAATTCTAAAGAAGTCGCCACACTTCTTGTCCAAGCGGAAGCGATTGAAGCACGGCAACAAGCTGTATTTCGTCAAATGCTCGGACTGCATGCTATGCCCATTTGGTTCGCTCCTGGTATGATTATCCCATACTCTCCGATTGTATATCTGCTAACTTCCGATTAGGCGTTCCTCAATCATGGCATTGGACCCTTCTCGCACCATACATAAGCTCTTGCCCACAAAACAATACACGTCTAGTCTGGCAAAACTTCCCAGCACTTCACATCGAAGATCAACCAAATCCCAATCGGTATGTAAGACTTAAGAGTTTACTGTATATGAGCTAACAATCCTTGCACCAGAATCAACGCAAACCAGACTGCAGCTGGGGAAATTGTTGGCAATCGTGCCGGTGATCCAAGCAATTCTACTATCCCTGAGGATGAAAGCTGTATTCATACAAATGTTACCGGATACGACTGCTCACCTGGCATCTCCAGAGACAGGAACGTCCCTTTGAGTTTCCCTGGCCGTCAGCTTTTCTTCACATGGGACGATCCGGGACTTGCTGTGGGTCCTAACAATAGTTACGTTACATCAACTACTGCAGGGCCTCCTAAATTTGTTGCCTGGGTCTCACAGTTGAATCTTACCTACACGCCGCTGACCGTTACTGGAAGCAATGCTGGATTTACCTATCAGCCACCAAACGAGGTCTACGAAACTGATCCTGCTGTTAATGGGACAGTGTTTGTTGCTCTTACCGACTCGGATCTCTTCTTAACACCATTTAATCTAACCTTGATCAATCCTCATGTTCGTGCGTTGGGATTGTTCCAAGCTGGATGATATTTGGTACCGTGTTTTCATTTGGACAGAACTTGGACTTTAGTTTAATAAATTAATAATCTGATTTGAGGAAGATAACCACTGTGACTTCAATTTAGTCCACCATGTCATAATCATTTCTTCTCGACGATTGCGAGCCGCTCTAGGTATTTGAGTGTGCGATGTATCGCCGAATTGGCACAAAGCATCCCATATTCCAGATGAAGAGGTTCCCATGTCCATCACCGAGCTCATTGTTATCGCTCACTGCACTCAGTTGCGCCAGTCCTCAATTCCGCTGAGCTCATCGTCCCCGCTCACTGTGCTCAATGGCGCCCATCATCAATTCCGCTGATGCTCATCCAATCTATGGATTCCACCAAAAAATACACCACGGCGTAGTCTCTGTAGCCTCGCAACATTTATATACTCTTTCCGAGTATCCTATTTAAACACCGAAGCCACTCATAGGTCGGTATGGTACTGCAAAAGATAGCAGATGCGGGGTTTGTCGACGTTCGGCTCTATTGCTCGAGCGGTGCTCTGGACTTCCACCACCGTGAATGAACCCCTCAACTGAGTCGAGCGAAATGTTTCCGCCGAGCTCGTCTTTCATCTCTTGCTTTTCGCCTGCGCGATACTTCGATATCACAGACTTTCCAGACTGGGTTCAGGCGGAGCGATGCGCAAAAACATACTGGGAGCTGCCACATACTACAGAACCGTCCACTGACGCCGGACCGCCAGGTTGAACGACGCCACCAGATTTGACCGGCCTAATTCCAATTTTCGATAGCACACGGGCTTCTCTATGTGCAGATGTGCAGGATTCTTCGAGCGCATGCCGCTGCTCTCCTGATTGCATTAAGACCGAGCATAAATGTGATGGCCTTGCACTTTCCTCGGTGTATAAAAACAGGCCAATTAAGGACAGTTTAGATTCCGTCGTCAGTATACCAGTATACATACCTGCTTTGGGGAATGATTTTACTCCGGCAAACCTCTCGCCTTCGATGCTACTCCGTCCCATACGTTGCCGCTGGCACAGGGGTGATGATGCAGCTCTACCTGATCAGTAGAATCGAAGTCCATATTAACCTCAAAGAACTCGCCATTAGGATGCTGTTTCTCCAAACTTCGCGGTCAGATCTCATGGATTGACTCCTCCCATATCCCATGCAGGGGCGTCATTTGCTGTCAGCGGTGACGTTTCCAAGAATCCCGTGTTAGCGATCTTCAGCGATACGTAGAGCGGCGCATATTCTGGATATTCATGTCGAATGAATATGTATATATGGGAACGCATACGAGGGCGAAGACGGGCCTGACTCTTGGACTTTTCAAGAAAGCCGGCTCCTCCATTGATTCTTCTTCTGCATTTCGAATACGGGTCGATAACATTTCCGCAGACGAACGCTAAACCAGCTCATGAGGATTGGTTTTCATGATCCGTGAGCAGCCTAATTCCGGACGCCTCTCCAGCGCTCGTCAAAAACTTTCAACGATTCAGAGTGTGAGCCTCTCCTCTTTTTTGTGTTTTGCGATTGAGCATATCCCTTCCCCGTTCGAAAGTCTCAAGAACTAAACCTAGCTCCTAAATCCCATGAAAGGCATTCCCGCCAGACTTTAGGAGACTGCGAGAACTGAGCGCATCCGATACTGACTCCGAGCTACCAGTTTCCGACTCGATCGCCGTGTTAACTCTTTCTCCATGATTGCCGTGAGACAAACTCATATTGGCCCCTTAAGACGCGGAGCATAACTGTCTCCATTAACAATTTCCGCAGGAGATTGACACCGTTGGATGCAAGGATGGTATCAATCACTCACTTATAAACGACTTGCATTGACCTCTGGTATCCCATTGTTTCAATGGTTCTTCGGCAGATCCCCTGGGATGACTGTAAGAGTTCCGCTGATGCTCGAGCCTCGAGGGCGAGATTCGCAAACCATCTGTTAAGCTGCAGGAATTATATCGTGCCATTTCGGTGGAGGATAGTTTGCGTTTTGACAAGCGCATGCAACAGGTCGTCGGGTTTGCGGAAAGTTGAGGGGAAACTAGTCTCTGTAGTCTCTTGGTGGATCTTTGAGACATTCCGCAGCAACTAGCACTATCCGGTAACAGTCCCAGATGAACCTCACTCGCGCAGGATATGATACCTTCCGTAACAGACAGATTTAAGTTCTCCGTGCCAACGGAAAGTTTATTTCCACCTTCTCATCGAATATCATCCAATCACCCGGTGTGTTCGTTTGTACAATCATAGCTCAAGGATGTTCTGTAAACTTAAGCTGGGTATTGGCTGGGCCAGGACAGCCCTGGAGTTTCTAATCTGTCCGTCAATGAAACGGAACGGATCTTGGAGTTCCAGATGCAATCGGAGTCGTAGACTGCTGCGTCGATTGTATGCCAGGCTATCGTGGAGCTCTGGCTACAGATTCCTTCGACAGATATAGGAATGACTTCATCCATGACCAGAGATACTAGTGCATTGTGCACGTACACGCCATCAGCAGTAGACATACCATCAGAGCATACCTCAACAAGCCTCGGAGCAGTATGGTCTGGCCCTCGATACGTATTGCCATGACTCCGGAGCCATGGACAATAAACGAAAATGGGAGATGGTTGGTGCTCTGTGGTCTTTCTCCGTCGCCGCAATCATCAAGAAAATCAATCGCAACTTCAATATGGTTCGCTGTTTCGTCTAACAATGGAATGGAAAGTATCTGAAACCTCAGACAGACACCAGACTATGTCCGACTATTGGCTGCAAAACTCTTTCCGACGAACGTAGGGAAGGATTTGGATACAGCTAGAGACGTGCGTCCTTCGCGCCAGTTGTACGAAGCTGGACAACGGAATTCCGTTGAGGAAGACATGCCCATCGGGCTGGATATGACGACGAATCAGTAGTGCGTAGGTCGAAGAGCATGGTTCATCTCATTATATATCCTGAACGTGTTTCCGGTATGTGAGATGTCTCTCGAGTGCAGACCGGCAGAATTGAAGGGCTTAAGACTTAACCTATCGAAACCCCATTTCATGGTCCGACGTCCACATCATCAACAAAAACAGAGAAAAGACATTCTTCAACACCTCCACACATGCTCATGGAAAGAGCTGCACAGCTTCGTGTAGAAATGAAATCTCCTCGTCAGTCGGTCATCACACCCGAAAATGTATAGCACCGCATCCTCATACAATTGAGGGCCCCAGTGCTTTCCTCCCTGAACCCATCGGCGCGCAGTATTATAAAGAAACTCTAGAGAAGACAAACCTGGGCGATGGGTGGGGTATCCCAGCTTTCCGAGTCATCCATATGTCCAATCGGAGATGGCATATACCAGAAATGGGCCTGTGATAGCCAATTGAGAGTCAAGATGTTCTCGGACTCGCCCATAAATGCCCCAACCCGGCGGAGACCCCACCCACCAAGTGTTAAGTCCGCAGCCCAACGGAGACTCGATAACAGTTGTATGTGGAAGACCAGCAGTTCCGGCGAATCACGTAGTTCTGCATGAGCTCTCTCTTTGCGCAAGAGACCTCTCCAAACACCCAGATCCTCTCCAAGCCCTCTTACCATCTCATCTATCAGTTTTCGTGATGTCATGGGCAAGGGCAGCTCGAGAAGCTCTACTCGCCTGGCCAATGATGAGATGCATTTCTCGTCCAGCATTCCTGAAAACATCGCCCAGCTAGCTCACGGGTGCTCAACAAGCTGAGTCGACGTAGCGTAGCGAAGCTCGGCATGGAGTCTTTGAATATCATTACGAACACAAGACGAGTCCATGCCAGAGGATTCCGATGCCATAAGATTCCGATGCCACAAGATTCCGATCCCGGCATGGGTGATTGCTCCGCTGCAGAATGAAATCTCAAGTTTTATGGCTATGTTATGGAACACCACTGGCGCAAAGTTGGCGGATATCGTTCACACCGCAACGAAGTTCCGGGTTGAGCTATTAGGCCCAGAAAAACGAGCGTCGTTTATGACCATGATGGACGCAGAAGTATCTAGCAGAACAGCTCGAAATGCAGCCATATGCGGAATGGAGTTGAACAAAACGCATTACAACTTGTTGTGCGTATCATCACAGATGAGCATGAATTGTACGTTTCAATTGCCTCGAATCTTGGTAATTCTTCTTCTGCAAATTGTGTTTGACATTTTCCTTTCCTCTCCTTCCACATTCCAAAAGGCGGAATCTGCGGATTAATTCCCCATGGCATCGCGAACCGAGGTGAATATTGAAAAGCCTCAAAGACATACTACCGAGACGCGCAACTTCCAACGCCCAACTCGCAACGCGCACATTGAAACGCAACGCCAATCAATCTGTAAAAAATGGTGGCTGTTGATAACCTAGCTCCGCTGGTTTCCGACGTGTCAGTAGAAGCTTTCGCATGGTAATTCAGCTCGGATTCATATTTTGATGATTGACTTGCAGAGTTTAGACTGCTCGAGGAAGAGATGATTGTCATTCATACTGGACAACTCGGAGAATCCAATCGACATAACCGTTCATCAGCGGCTCTTTACCACATACTTCGAATGCATCACCGTGGTGTCTCACGAATATGGTTTCCTTGGAGGGGGGTCGCCAGTAGCTGTCCGGGCGCTGGTTGACATCATTTACTTGCGAAAGAATAGCATCAATCTGCTTGATACTCTTGCGGCAAACCTTTCCGAGAAAGATTTAGAGAAAATATCTACCATTCCGCCGCCAGCGACTGAGCTTCAAATGTTCTTCGATGTTATTCGGCTCGGCGACTATTTGTTGATGAATTCGGGGGACTTTGCAGTCGCATAACAGCGAATGTCAAAGAGACTCGTACGCTTGCTCAATCTCGCGGTGGTTTGCAAGGCAGATACATAGATATTGTTTTCGACATAGAAGACGGCCGGTCGTTCATCGCCAAGATTTGCGCCCGAGAGCTGTGCGCAATCGCATTCGCCAAACACACGAGAGCACGACGGAGTAGAGCACGAGGGAGAAGGACAAGAGGGTTAAGAGCACGAGGGAGAAGGGCAAGAGTGGTGCCACCGTTCGCTTTTCAGCTCTTTTTTGATGAGTATGAAGAGTTCAAGAGCCTTCTACTTGGCTACGCATTGTATATGGGGACAAGCGCATACTACCAGAGGGCATCGTTTGTTCTTTACGCCAAAGATCTCATCACAGCCCAGGCATTTCGCGTCATCAAGGATTGGTTTCACATTTTTGACTGGCCCTTGGAGAGGAGGTCGAGGGGGTTAATTTTCAGCTGGGGCAACAAGCGCGTACTGCACGAGGGTCACCGGGTGATTGAGGTTATGAATGGCATGTGAATCGCATTTGCTTTAGAGGTAGATTTCGTGGAAAATGAAGAATTCAATTGCTGGACGTAATTCATTGATCCACGTCTTCCCTCCCAAGGTCACAACTATCCCATGCCTCCTCTCATCAATCGTCGTGCAAACACTAGAATAACCCCCATCCCGGATGACGCCTCCCCATCCCGTATAAAGACTCCACATCTCGAACAGAGACTCCTCATCCAGTATAAAGAATCCCCATCCCGTATTAAACCTCCCTCTGGATAAAAGTTCCCTCAACTGTGTGTAAATGATTGCGTCGGACATCGAAATAACCAGCGCCCCTTCTCAGACCAAGCGCCCCTTTCCCCGACGCTAAAAAGCAAAAACCATCACTGAAAGCAATGATGCGAATCTAATCAACTGGCTCCATCTTCGCCACCCTCCTTTCTCTCCTCATCTTCGTTTTCATATTGACCAACGCTCTTGCCCCGAATGAAGCTTTAATACGAAATGTTTCCCTTCCAGCTCCTCCAAAATGCGGGGTGCAGGGGGATCTCTTCTGCTTGCGGTTTAGCTCCCAAGCTCTTGGCTTCACCAATCCTTGCGCCGATGAATTGATCGATTGATTTTCGGCGACTCTTTTGATCGAGGTTGCGGGACATTTTGAATGCTTGGATATACCATCCGCACCAGGATGCTGCCCATTCCGATCGGCCAGGCCAACAGCATTGACAACTGGTTTGTTGAGCATCGAGAGGATAGCATCAGCAGTGATGTTTGGTATGGCGTCTTCCAACAAATCCGTTCCCCACTCATACAAATGCACTTCCAACCCCGAATATAGTCGATCCCTGATCTTGCTTATCATCTTCTGCAAAAGGTTCTTCTCTTCGACATCGACCCTCAGTTCGTCTGCGATACATGCGAATCGGCAACAACTATTAAGATCTCCATTCAATCCAAGCTGTACAACACCGAGAATATTCTACGCCGGACCTGGTGCAAGTTCTTGTACAGGCACGTACAGAGGCACAGCGGGTAAATATAGGCTTAAGGGACTTAATAATAAGGTGCAAAATGCTTGACTTAATTGAACTGATGGGCTATCTAGTGGGAAGGACTAGCTATATTTATAGGCCTTTCAGGACTATTCCCTTAGGCTTGAGCTACAGGCTTCGCAAGCCTGAAGTCATAGGCTTCGTAAGCCTAATCGATCACTACGACGTTCAGTTTAAGGTGGTGGGTATAGGCCCACCTACCCCACCACCTGCCCCACTACAGCGGTTCCAACACAACTGATATCTAAACAAGCAAATTTCCACTAAGTGGTGTGCTCCAGCTTCCCCTTCACCTTTGTAATTTTGTTGATACAGTAATTTGGCGTATTCGAAGTGTTCAGAATTCGCGAAATAGTAAAGAAAGATGTCGTCTGCAGTGTGAGAAATAGTTGTGGACAAGTGTGCAAACCATTTTCGAGAGTTCCCGATAGCCTTCATATCAAGTCCGTCGTTCAGACATGCGTTCAGATATGCGAAGATTCCTCGGATTCCTAGATAATGTCAGCCAAGTGGAGGTGACGATAGCGGTTGCTTACCAGCAAAATCAAAGGATTTCCCCCAATTTTCGCATCGCGCTTCTCTATCCAGCATCTCTTCATAGACTTCCACTCCTGCAATCGTCACAGTAGCCCAGTCAAAGATCGCAGCCACTACTTCGTGTAAGAGCTTGCGTTCGTAAGCTTCCATATTCGAAAGTACCGTGTAACACAAGTCATCGTGCTGCCCATTGGACGAGCATTTCCGGAACTGTTTGTTGAGTGTCTTTTTCTTCGATTGTTTCCTATCAGCGGAACCATGCCGAAAAATTCCACCGTGAACCAGAAATAAGCACTGAGCAAGCTGCTGGGCGGGAGTAGCTGCGCAGCGGGATAGCACTTCCAACAAAATCGCCACAGAGTTTCCTAAACCCCCAGAATATATCTTGCCATGCTTTATGACGAAATCATGTATTTGTAAAATGCTTTGTTCGTTCCGTACACCGCAGACGACATCCTCTCTTGCGCGAAATCTTTCTCGAAAACGTGGCCCAAATGCTGGCTGGCTGAGTGTCGATGGTGTTATAGGTACACACTGCTCCAAAGTTTGTAGAGTAACGTTAGGTGTATATGCATAGGAGGAGCTGCGTAGGATTGATTCTTGTCGCTCTAGTCCTAGGATCTTCTATTTCGTGTCATTAGCAAAGAATGATCAGCTATCAGAGTCCAGGCACCTGCTTGTGGCGGCATTCTGAGTGGTTTTTCGTGACAATCCTCATTTTGCCTGCGCTTCTCACTTCTTTGCACGCCTGCGAGTAGATGCAGCAGCGGATGATTTCTTCGTGGTTCTCACCATCTCCTTGACTCGAAGTTGTCACGATGAATAATTCTGTATTGATTGGTGGAATTTTGAAGAAACTGTGTAGATCCATCGTGGGGTATCAACTCCTCACCGCGAATTATGCCGCTAGTCCCAATGAGGCCATCAATTCACTATCCGACGTATCGAAGCTACAGGGACTTTGCCATAGCACAATTGGACATAGACTGGAATAGCCGTTTCTCTTGTAACTTATCAGTCAGATTTTCTCTTGCGACCAGTCAGCCCTTCAACGTGGAGCTCTGACGCGGGTTGGGGAGCGCTCTGAGACTATCATTAGTCATTTCATCACGTGCAAGAAGCTCGTCTTGCACAGACAACATCGGATCAATACAATCCGTAGCGAAGAGTTGCAAAGCGTAAAAAGCGTATAATTTCAATGCTTATCTTGGCAGAATGGTTAAAATCATAGTATACACATCCAGCGGCTGCGGACAACAAGCTGCCGTTTTCAAGAGTCGTTACACACGATTCGGCTTTATCCTACCAAGTATAGGTGTATCCGGACATTGCGCCTTCATCCCTCCCTTTCGGCGCTCTCCCGTTCGCAAAACCGCACCGACGTGCTGCGATGGTCTATACTGTTTGAATTATGTCACTTCTTTCTCGACTGCCGCCGCTGCCGCTGCACATCATACGTTTCAGTACGAACGTACACTGTAGTCTTACAAATGGCTAATATTGCATACACCTTGCTCAAATAGAGATACAGGGCAAATTCGCGACACCCAAAAAACCACACGATACATGCAAATAAACAACAGGCCGGGGCCAAAGGAGCTTCGGAGGGAAAAGGGAAAGAGGAAAAAACGAAAGAAAAAAAGAAGCAGTGACAGAAGAACATAAACGTTCGGGAGGCACAGCCTACACGTTACGCCTCAAGAGAACCTGCGGTCTGTTATACTGAGAATCTGGGAATACGGCGTCGTCTGCACACACGACCAAAGACAGAAAACCTCAACACCAAGCCTTCGATACGGTGATTCAGGGTCTTTGAGAGGATGTTTCCGATCAGCTCGAATCTATGGAAGGAAGGTTCTCTGCGCACTGCCCATAAAGCCAAAGATCCCAGGCGTTGATTGAGACATTTCACAGTCGGCTCGGAGTCATGGAAGTTCTATGCTCATTACCTACCAAACCCTCTACGAAATGCTTATAGCCAACAAATTCTCCGCCTCAATTCTCAACACCACCGCCCCTCCCCTGCGTCCGCACCCCCCTTCTCCGAATTCAAATCCGCACTTCACATCTCCACCAACGGTCTCAGCCCCTTCTTCCCATCATCGACCGCGACTTCGTACACACTCCCCCAGTACAACTCCACGTCGGAAACTTCGTCCACGACCCTACAAAGCCAACGCCCGAAAGTTTTGACTGGAGTGTTCCATAGTGGACTCGAAGTTATGGAAGGCTCTATGTTCAATGCTCATTACTACAAAGCCAATGACTGCAGGCGTCGGCTGAGGCTCCATACACCCGAACTTATGGAAGGTTTTATGCTCCGCGTCGGCTCAGGTACTTCATGTACAACTATCAATTTTCGAATGGCGATTGAGGGCCTCCAGGAGGAGCTCGCATTGGCTGAGGCACTTCATACACAGATTGGTTAGTCTACTTCCCCAAGTTCTTGTGCACAACTAACTGGGTTATTTTAGGTCATACTGGGCGTATTGGAAATATGGGTCTTGCTAGTTCCTTCTACAAAGACCGTGATTCGGACCTTGCCGAAACACTTGTCAAAGCCTTATTGGAAAATGGCCAACAGATTCCGGACTTCCTTCAGGAGCACATTCCAGAAGGGCTCACTGTCGATGACCAGACAGGCAATGTCAACGGGGATGTACAAGCTTTGAATTTCGATGATGAGTCCGACGATGAGGAAGCAGATGGTGAGGTCGACGGCGAAAAGGCGGATGGGGATGCTGGTGGTGGTGATGCTTGGGGTAGTGCCGGTGCTGGTGCTGGCGCTGGTGGATGGGGTGGTACTGAGACTGCCGAAGCCGCACCTGCTGCTGTTAGTGGTTGGGGAGCCGCTACTAGTACTGAAACTGCTCAACTTTTTGACATGGCGATTGAGGGCCCGCATTGGCTGACGCACTTCATGCACACTCGCAGACTCTCAATTCTATTTCCGATCGGCTCGAACTTATGGCAGGATGATTGTATTTAAACCCGACAACCCCAATCCGCGGCCAAGAAAGCGTGCTGTAACTTATGGAAGGTTCTATACTGATTGCGTACAACCGCAACGACCCCAATCCGCAGCCAAGAAATCATGCTCACCCAACGCCTGATTCAGGATCAGCAGCACCGGACTTCAGCATTTGGTCGGTACTCCAGTTCCCGGCTTCTGCGTCTCATTCTGCTCCTCATTCTGGTCAGCATTCCAGTTCCCGGCTTCTGCATCTCTTCCGCTCCTCATTCTGGTCGGCATTCCAGTCCCAAGAGTCCCCGGCTTCTGCGTCTCATTCTGCTCCTCATTCTAATGCAGATATTCGAGACCCTCTGTAGCAAAGTTTATCGCCTGGCTAGAAGGTCATAGCTATCTGATTCGCAAATAATCTTAACTCAAAAAAGAAACCGACCCAGTCTTTATTGCACAGTGCATCATCGAAGCAGTCATTGCCAAGGATAACACCATAAACCAGTATTGGCTTGACGCCGTATACCACTTCGATTCATCTCTCTGTCTCATATCTTATACTCTCATCAACCGTTGCGAACAGCGGAATGGTTCTATCAAACGTCGCGAAGTGCGGAGCACTATCATTGCTCGTTGCTGGTTCAAAGAGATCTGACTCTTTATGGCGATCCCGAAATCCGATTGTCCGTACTCTCAACTAGCTTACTCGCATCATCACACCCTCTTATCACTTTCAACGAGGCATATTGGCTGTACCAACATCAAATCAGATGCCAATTAGGGCCGCTACTCCAAAAGTGTCCCCTTCAAATCAAGAACACCAGATTAACATTATCGAATTGTTCGAAGAATATGTAAAGATGAAGCCACCTAGAAATACCCAGCTTCAGCAGTACAATCAATCTTCTCGTCAAAAACCGTGAGTTCAAGAAAATCTCATGCCTTTGCAGTTTACTAACATGATACTCAGGTGAGGAATACTATACTGCTCATACCAAACTTCCAAGAGATTACCAAACCGTATTGAATAGGTAGTTGGACATTACAGTACTGAAGAAGTTGGCATGTGGTCTTCTTCGGCTGGATTGAAGAGCAAGCTGGGACTATTTTGATATTTAATGCATTGAAACCTTGATCTGCTCGAGAACGGCGGTACGAGATGCCAGAAATTGGTGCGACGGACGAGATGTGAGAGATTGGAAGAGCAGGCTATTAGTAGATGCTGGGACCTGAATCAGTCTTTCTGCTCCAGAGCCGGCTATTGGATGAGCACGCTTTCTTGGGTGTGCACTGGGTGATTGGTCCTGTAAGTAATGAGCATTTAATTCATAGTGTCTGGAGATTGTATATGGAGTGCATCAGCAAACACCTTTGAATTTCGTCACTCGCACACACAATATCAATCCTGCCGTATTACTCCAACCAGGTCTACAGAGTATTTCAAACCGTCCGTAGCTGTGCAAGATCTATCGTCAGCGACTCGAACTTTCCTTCCCAATCGATGATCAACCTTACCAATGAGAAATCCGCCCGCAACGAGCACGGCTACAGTTTCAGTCCTTCGAATTCGTCTTCTTTCATGAGACTATTCGAATTTCCGCCTCCCCTTTCGGATAATTTGTCATCCATCCGTGAAATGAGCAACGACTTATTCTCCAAATTGAAGGCATTCCCGACTGCGCTGTCCCCTCCTGATCATCCATATAGAGATGAATTTCGCAAGACCGGTTACTAGAACTGGAGCCATCGTCTCTTCTTCAGTATGGATTGCGGTTATCTAGAGTTCCTCGATGTTATCTGGTTTGTCTATTCCCATCCAGCAACCTTTCCCTCGTCTCCTTTCCATCCTCTCCTTTCCAAAATGGCTCACACAGGAAAACCGGGGTTCTAAACGTTCTGTTGCATTTCCATAGGCATCTTTTCAGGCCAATGGTCAAACAGGAGTTACATCCTACCCTAGATCCAGCGACCATGGATCCAGCGACCAGAAGCAAGCGCCGTCTTGCCGCAGACCACCCTGTACCATTCGCTGTGGCTTCAAGCAAGCAAGACCGTCCGGTAATCTACGCATTGGTCCACTGCGACAAAAAAGGAAACACACCCACCAAAAATGAATATCTGGCAATCTTGATATACATGGAGGAGTACATCAAAGTTATTGGGCCGAATGATGATGAGTGGATTGAGAAGGATGATATGGCGAGAAGAGTCGATAACATCAATCCAGGAGGTGTTAGAGATTGGTCGGGAGGGATCAAGGCCGGGCTCTGGAAGAATAGACGAAAAATGCTAGAGGAGAAATCTTGGAACATCCAAGACGATACGTGACCAACAATTCGCAGAGGAAGCTGTTAAAATGACGGATAGCTAGTCTAAAAGCCAGCATGGAAAAGATCCTAGAAGACAAGAATGACGAGCCGCTCTCTTTCTCGCTGTCGTACGTGGGATGGACGAGATACGAGTCTAGTAGAAAGGCAAATCATTACACTCAACAGGGAATACAAACTCCTAGCAAATGGTTAGTTCCTCTGCTTCCTGCTCGTTCTTATGGCTAACAATTGATAATCTCTAGGAAGACGTCACTTATATGTTATTCTCGGGAGAAGAGTACTTTATATATCATGTGACGCTTATGAATGATGAATGTGGTCGAAGCTGAGGCATACCTTCTGCAGAGCATCTTTGCTCCATTCCCTTGCAGTCTTACGTCTTTTGGGGTGGATTGAACGGAGCCACTGATGGCGGCGGAGGAGTCCTCAAGAATATAAGAAACGGATAAAGCGACAAGTTATGGGAAAATAAATTGGAGTCCACAACCCGCCAGGACGTGTACAAGAAAAACTTGGAGGAACTCCAATTGGAGTTCAAGTATACCGAATTTCTCGCCAAGTACCACAAGTCAGGCTCTGAAAGAAGAGATCTTGAGGGGATTCTAACAACTCTGGAGGAATCCAGGAAGATACTCTAGCTAGTATGATTGGGTGGATACTGTCATGGAGAAAATATCTTAGAAAAGAAGCGTGAGTTGAGGGAGGTTATATAGAGACATGAGAATGAGGAAAAGTTGAGAAAGTTGAAAACGATCAACGCCAGACGTGAGATGTTGGTGGAGGTAGTCAGGAAGGCACAGCAAGATTCGGAGTGATCGTGCAGACTTTGGGGTAGTGCCGTTGCTAGTTTCGCAATCCGAAGAGAGCTCCTCCGAATGATAATGCTTTTCCATGATTATAAACTTGATACGTTCCTACGTTCCATAATTATATACGCCGTGATTCTACAACGAAGCTTTATTCCAGGTTCGCTGATAAAACTCGTGATGACACGCCTGGGAAGATGCAAAGGAGGACGAGGATGTAAAGAGGGACGTGTGAGAGTTTAGAGCTGAAAATGCATTGAGATTGATCTGTCTATCTAAAGAAGTGAAATACATGGAAAACAGCTGGTTTATATCCTCATTTCAGTGGCAACAGCAGGAGAAGAAGGTCCGGAGAAAAGGGGGAAAACAGGAGGAAATAGTCTGTAGAAAAGGTTGTAATAAAAACTAGCATTCGTAGTATGATTCGGAGACGGCGCATCACTCCGAATGCCCTCAGATCTAGGGGTCTAGATCTCACAGGACGAGCATTGCTTGTTTGTAAGTCTGTTTTCTTTATTAAATGAGTTTGGCGTTTTCTCGGATAGATGCAATTGAGTCCAATTCGTTGCGCAATCAGTTATCAAGACTCCGCTTCATTTGCAGGAGATACGCTTGCTTGGGGGTGGGGTTGGAGTACAGGAACATACTCGAGTCTGCACTCTATCTTCCCAGACACTGCAATCAGTGCGACGGCGATCCTACAGAAGGAGTAAGTATTCGGCGTGGTTTCCAATAATTCCGCTTCATTTGTTATCTCGGAGATTAGGATAGAGGAGGATGTACAGTTGCGCTGGACCAAGAACTGGATACAGGAATGGTCTCTATATTCCGCCTCAATCCAAGACGTTGCGATCTATAAAATTGGGATCCTATATAAGAAGAAAGTATTCAGCATGGTTTTCAATAGTTTTGCTTCACTTACAATCATCGGAGGCTATAGGAATGAGAGGGTAAATATTTGCATAGTTGCGCTGGCCAGGGGGTTGGAGTGTATGAAGTCTGCGTATTCCGTCTCAATTCGAGATGTTGCAATCAGTGCGATTGACATCCAATATAAAGAGTAATGATTTCCAGTAGTTCCGCTTTATTTATTATCATCGGAGACAGGAAGGAGCAAATACTTGTGTGGTTATACTGGCTCGAGGGATTGGACTACAGGGAGTTTATATTCCATCGCAGTCCGGGATGCCACAATCAGTGCGATTGCGATCCGATATGTGTAATAAGTTCCAAATATGGTATTTGATAGTTTATCTTTGCCGGAACGAAAGAAAGAAGTCGATGGTGTGGGTCGATGGTGTGCACGATGTTAGTCTCGTCTTCGCTACTCTGGTTTTCCTCCCCCACTCCACTCCTGTATAAACGATAAACGATACCGGGATTCTCAAACGTATGCCAGTTTCGCTACATAGCACAGCGGCACTAGAGGGTGTAGCGGAAATGGAGACGCTGCTAGTAGACACCTGGGCGGCTGCTGATGCGCGAAAATAGCCGTCGTGGATACAAGATAGTATCATAAACGATTGTGGATGGATGATGTTAATCTGTGGTTGGTGCTACTGGTATTATCTACTGGACTGTCTAAAATTTGGAGTTTGACTGTGCTGTCATCTTCGATTTCGGATTTAGCGTTTTCTGCGTTGGAATCCGCCCCTTCAGATTCCATGTCTGCAGAATATTCAGCTGTATTCTCGTCCTCGAATACGTTGGCTTCTATACTCTCCTGTTCGGTAGTATCTAGAAACTGAACAGAAGCTAATCCTTTATAGCCCTCTTGCCATAAACCAACATCAATATGACTGAGAACTGGTTCCAGCCATACCTCACAGACCTGACAAGGACTTCTGAAATTGTATTTCGACTTTCTCCGAGGCGTCTTCGATAGCCGGAACTTTCAATAACGCGATTTTCTTGACCTGGTGGTCTCTCGGAGAGAATTCCAGCGAATGAGCGGCTTTGAGATCATACCAAGTTCTTGCTCGAAGAGTTTTCGTACAGTCTCGAGATTAGTGTCCTGCAACCTCGATAATGCGTGGCGTGTACGGCGTTATCATTGAATGCACGAACACGGCACTGCACTGAGCATAATATCAATCTCTACAGGAGACCAACGAGCGCTGCAGAAAATCAACCAGCGCCACAGAATACTAACGAGCGCGGTTAGTAGGGCTGTACTAGTGGGCTATACGATCTCGCTGTTTTTTCATACAAGCGATATTTCCTGAGAGATGGCTCTTCGAGGAGGCTTTAGTAGGCCCGAGAGATTGTAGGAAAGTATCGGATTTCAGTATGGATGTGCGGAAGACACTCCTTCAACATCCCATCCCATCCAAATAATACAAACGGCCACTCAACAACTCCACGACCTCATGTCTGCGCGCTGTCGTCTTGACAATAATTTATCTCTGCTTCTTTCTTCCATTCTTCCTTCCTCTTCTCCAACAACCTTCTTCTTCTCCAACAACCACCCGTACAGCGCTTCGGATCTTGCTCCCCCGCCCCACCCAGTACTCCACAACCCCATACCACAAATTCGCCCAATCCGTTCGCTTCCGCACCATCTCGAACTTGTATTATTGGATATTCTTCACTTCCATCCAATTATCCATCCTCGCCGGCAGCAAAATCTCTATCGAAAACAAAATGCTCACCAGCTAATTCAAAATCCCCCGCATCACCATCCGCCGTTCTTCGAAGATGCCCAGATGCCCAATACGCATCCACCATAATCCGCTGCAACGGGCGGCTTATATGAGATCTAAACCTTTAGGATTGGGGGTATTTGCGATGTAGTTCGAACTAGATGGATGCTTCTGATCTGTCGGATGCTCTCCTCGATTAACTTCGATTTAGACCCCTTTTTTGCGGACCACTATTTCCGATTATTGTCATATTATTAAGGATATTAGAATATATTTCTCCGTTCGAAATCCCCGAGCACCCTCGCATAAATTTTAAAACCTTCCCAATATGGCCCTGCCGACGCTCCCATATACAAACATGAGCGTCCGTACTTGTTAGACGAGAGAGCACTGTTCACAGATATTCTTAACCTCTCCGGACATTCGGTCGCAACTACATGTTCGCCTATCTCGTTTCTTGAATGATTTTCAAGGAATATAGGCTGGCCTCCTTCATCTAACAGGTGGCGTTGCTGGCATTTTCGGGTCCAAGTTCGCTTCAGTGTTCGCTTCAGTGCATCATACTGCAACGATGAAGAGTTGGGATCGCGCCAATTTTCGGAAAAACGTTTCGGACGGTGAATTCGAGACGAGCTTGGCTCTATATTTCCACTGGCAGGGATTATCGCAGCCTGGGATGTCCTTCCAGCAGTGCCAGATGGAGTAGAATGCTTGCTGTGGGTATGGCTGTAGTTCGTAGAAGATTTGGGGTGCGAGTCAAGAAACAGGGATGTTGTGTATCGGCGTCTTGCGCTCCAACATGGATGTTGTGTACCGGTGTCTTGTGTTCTACCATGTTTAGTTTAGTGGAAATGGAGATGTTTGGTGTCTGGACGGCTGCTACGCGAAAATAGGGGTAGCGCCATGGATGCGGGATAACATCGAGTGTGGACAGATATATGAAACTCGCAAACTGACATCACGCAGAAACCCTATATTCTAGCCGTTAAAATCAATTCAACCTCGCACACAAACACTGCACCGCGTAGAAACTCGTCCAGATCAGCCGCGCCGAAAAGAGATTTCCTGATGCTTAGGAAACTGATATGACGACGGAATTCGGCGGCGGTGCAGAGGAAATATCTGCAGCCATAAGTACAGGGCTCTAATGTACTTCAAAACCACCGGAGAATCAAACAAGGTATCTTTTAGCCGAATCGATGATTCCCGAAGCTAGGTATGCGGCACCTGCTTTACAGCGCCCACTTAACGGATACAGGATACAGAATTCAGAAGAAGAGCTTTGGCGTATCATCATGGTGGGCGCTTAAGATAAAGGTGGCAACGCCGGTATATACAACAGATATTGTAAACTGTGAGATATCTCTGTCCTCGTTAGATACTCCACTCTTTTCTTATCAACACAAATCACAGCGATAGATAACTATCGGATAAGATTAGATGACTACGGGTTAACTATAGATATCATTCAGTTTTATGGTGCAAACGGCGCAGACGGCGCAGATGTATATGAGGGCATTTAGTGTTATGTAGTATAGACAACAACGGCCTCCGCAAATCCTTGGAATTCTGGTCTACCAGATTCTCCGCCAGCAGCAGCAGCATCTTGACGATTAATTTTTATCCCCATTCCGCTACGATTAAGAGAGCTGTCTTGTCCTATCTATATTTTGCCTTCGGCTGGACGCGTTCCGCTGGACGTCTTCTACTAAACGCTTCCAGTGGCTAGAAACAGTTGCACCACGTCTTCACAACCAGTTACCGCTTCCTGTATAATTGCCGATCGCTCGCTCTCTCAAGGTTTTGGATTCAATTGCGTGTCGAACATTTATGCTGTGAATTGGCGGCCGGAACTTGTGTGCGAGATGAAATTTTCTGAGATATGACCCTCCAGTGCAGTCAGTACAGTTAGCACGACTATGAAATAAGATCAGTTCCGATGCCACCATACCGCATCAAATGTGTTAGGAAGTGCTGAAGACTAATATACATTGTACTGCGCATACCAGAAACAAGTCTTTCTTGAAAAATCGAATCTTTTCTCAGATCTTCCAAGCGAATTACCCCTTACGCGAAGGAACTTCTCCGATAGTCATACACATATTGAGCCTCTATTCACAACCTAGAAAATCTTATATTATCATTATACAATGCTACTCTACTATCCGCCCCAAGATCTCCCAGATCTCCAGGTTACCCGTGCCGGTTTGGAGTACTGACGAGTTGGTGCGAGATCGTACCATCGCCCAAGAATCTCCGCATATATATATAGAATTATTAGACACTCCGAACATTTCATATAATGGTGCGGGTCTCTTTCTTATCTCTGAGCCCCATTCCGGCCATATTCCGACCAGTTATCTCGATCTCATGGGAAATTCTTCTTCGATTACATATTCTTTATAGTGGGATTCCGTTATTCCCTGTGACGCTCCGATCATAATAACTAATTGGGAAAGCCTCTTGGAGCTCCAAAAAAGTTTTCGCACGCTTCTCGCTGCGTTTTCTACCATTTCCTTCTCGCCATTCTCTTCGCCTTCGGCCTATCCATCGAGATTATTGTTGTTTGATTGGAGGGTCGCGGAATGAGTTTCCGATTGAACGCGCAAGGAATATCAATATCATAAGATTATATAAACATTTATAGCCAGCAATTCGACTATCAACTATTGGAAAATATTGTCGGAGGCGGCGGAACTCGTTTTGCGTTCAGGAGAACTAGCATTCAGCAGGCTAGCTTTCAACAGGTTGCGGAATTTGTTGTCCGATTGAATATAAGAATAAGATTAGCTAAGACCAACTAACTCTACCATTTTCTATTCGAAAATCTTGCCGGAGTGCGAGCGGAATTTATTTTGGGTTTTCGCTCGGCTGAATGTGTTATTAGGGGCGGGGCGACAAGTATTCCACCATCAGCGATGAATCATTCTCCGACTATGCCGGACGTTATATGGAGGAGTGTATATGGATTTTTATTGAAGATAAGTTGGATTATTGGTCATTCGAAGTTGTCTTGCGGTAGGAAATCAGTTTTGGTTTCGTTCAGCCGGGACGATTATATATATCAACAACGAATTATTCTCCGACTATGCTGAGCATTGGATTAATGCGCTCAAGACTACGCTGATGACTGCGCTCATAGCACGACCGTTAGTTATTTGAAGTTGTATTGCGGTCGGTGGTCGGTTTGTAAACGGCTGGAGATCTTCTCTGCTGGGTTCTTCGGCTAGTTATCATGGTTGAGAAGTCACAGTCTTACAATCCGGAAGTGTTACACATCCAAGATGAAACGATTGGCTATCTTTGCGGCCGTTGCGGTTTGGGAGTCAGTCGGAAATGTGTCCTTCGTTTCAGGACTGGCTGCACTGTATACTGGAGATCGAATACCGAGAGCGATCATCCACCGTCATATGATCGCCCCATCACTTTCTAGAGGAACATTGCCGAGAAAGAACTTAATTAAGAGTCACAGTCTTCAATCTGGCGCACGGAATTGCACCAATTACGCAACCGGATTTCGGAATTGATATGAAGAATGAGGTCTGTGAGATATCTGTATGGAAGAGATTCATCTGGGATTCAGAATCCCCTCATTTCCGCTTGTCCGACTCATTTATTAATATATGCAGGGCTCAATCATCTATAGTGAACCTCTTAACCGGACCGACAAATGGTCTATGAAAGACCTAGTTAACAAAATGATCACTTCTCAAGTTCTTACAAATTTCTTGGAATCAACAACGAGCGATAATCGATCTCCGCACTTCGAAATATTTAGTGGAAGAGTTCCGTATATTACGACGTTTAATAAGAGTATTAAAAATGAACTGAGAGATGAATCTAAGTAGTATACAGTATCAAACCAATCACTTTGGAAAGTGAAGTGTTTCATAGAGCCGACGGGCAACGATCATCCTTTGCACTTCAAGATACCATTTAGAAGTATTCCGCACCTCGCAATGTTTGGTAAGAGTATGAAATATTGACGGAGAGAGGGGTCCAAGTGATATATAGTATCAAGCCAACACTCAGATCTCGGAATCGCCTTGAAGAGTGAGGTTTCCTAGAGCTAGCAACGAGCGATGATCGTTCTCCGCACTTCAAAACGCTTGGTGGAAGCATTCCGTAGACTACTTCGCGATGCCTAGTAAGAGTATAAGGTATGGACGGAGAGATGAATCTTCGTAGTGCATCAGGCGAAAACTATGCTGCTGTCTATATAGATATGGTCTACTCTAGGGGGTAGATCTTGCGCAAGATCCAGTCAGTGTTTCCGTTCGCCATTTGATAAGAAAATCACAATCAATGGAAGGGATATATATTATAGAAGCGGTGGACTGGCGGATTGATATCTTGGCATTGTCTGCTGTCGCCACCATCACGCATCTCAACCACCACATATCTCCACCTCCACAAATCTCCACCACCATATATCTCCACAGATAATTGTATCCCCTCACAATTACTTTATCCAGCTCGTTTCTCAACTCATTCGTCTCTCCTTCTATCGCTGCAGCTTTCCCATACACTGAATTAACCTGGGTATCGAGGAGAATTGAGGCGTTTAGTTCTCCAACTCATTCGTCTATGTTTCTATCGCTGCATTTTGAACAGGGTTATGCAGTGCAGCAGGTTGGTACTAAAAGAGTGCCTATAGGCTTAAAGGGATTTAAAAGTAATGCGTACTTAGGCTTCATTCAACTGTTCTACAGGCCTATCTACAGTGAGAAGGACTCTTTATATAGGTGGGCAACTTAGGGTAATCCTTAACGCCTATAGGCCCCGCATTTAGCGCCGAAGGCCGATATGCACCTAAAAGCCGAAATCCTATAGGCTTTATAAGCCCAATGCTACAGGCTTACCAACCCTATTTTGCCACCTTACTCAACACTGCAGCTTCCAGCTCGCGAACCAGCTTTGAGATCATCGTCTGAATATGCTCATCATGCGAACTTGCTCATCATGCGAACTTGCTCATCATGTGTATTGAACGGTGTCGCCAAATCTTCTGTAGGTGCTTCCATTGTTGATGTAATGAGACTGCTTGGCCTTCTGCGCTCCAGACTTCGAAACGCCTTGGAATTGATCGTTGATTGTGAGGGAAGAGCCTCCACGTTCTCGCTGTGTTCTACAGAGCAATAATGTCTGATTTCATGTTGGTCAATGATACTGCTTAGTCTTCTGCTCGACAAGCTTCGAAACGCCTTCAGAGAGAGTGTGTGTACGTTTTCGATGCTGTTCTGCAGAGCAACAATATCTGATTTCATATCGATCAATGGATCTGCTTGGTTCGCTAATGTATTGGTGATCGACGACGATGTAACCGTTCCATGTCATTTTGAAACCGGTCGAAATGCTGATTGAATATCTTCTCCAAATGTGGTTTTGAGTAGATGCACAGCGATGCAATTGATTTATTTATCTTCTCCGGTGTTGCGAGAGTCATTATGGCGCCTCGTAGCATCCAATATATTTAATATAAGATGTGTCGCGCCATATAATCGACGACGTTTGGACCCGGTATAGAATCCGCAAGAAAGTATTGAGCAGAACAGCACCGGATGGTGGAATTCCGACTTTATATACTCTGCGTAAATGAGGTTTTATTGAATTATTCTACGGAAGTGGGAATACATGCTCGGAGTTTTGTGCAAGATGTATCGCGCTATATAGTCAACACCTTCGTTTGAATACGCAGATCATCTTGTATTTCCTGATCGTAAACTAGTAAGATTATGATCTTTGCGACTCTCGGAATCATTTCCTGCCGAACACGACGTCCAGAAATCAGAATATGGAAGCGGACTGTATGTTGACCGTCTAGTACAGGGAAGCGGCGTCGAATATCTCCATTGACTCCGCAGATCATCTTCTATTTCCTGATGGTGAAATGGTAAGATTATGATCTTCGCGACTCTCATAATCATTTCCTGCCGAGCGCGACGTCCGGAAATCAGAATATAGAAGTAGACTATATATTGATTGTTTGGTATAGGGAAGCAGTATCGAAGATCAACCCTCTATTGATTCCGCACCCAACACTATGTCGGATCAGACCGGAAAAACCAGATTAATCCTTGAAAAGCTTTGCTGAAACAGGTTTATTATCTTGAGTTTAGCGAAGATTGTTGTTTCTCATCGAAGAATATATACACTGACTGTAGCAGGCGAGCGAGCCATTACAATCCGTTTTTCCGGTGGTAGCAGAATACGATCCGATGTTATTGCGACTTAGCGACCGATTCATATTATGATCAGGTGTATATCCCATATTGCGGATAGTTGGGAAGGTTACTTATTTTATACGGAAACTCTTCTCAACTTGTTTCGTACGGAAACTTCGCTTACTCCCCCTTTTACACTTACTACCTTCTTTTCCGGTAGTAGAGAACACGATCCGATCTCATTATAGCTCGATATCTAGTTCTTCTTATCGTTAAATATATATCGTATGATGCGGATAGTTAGTAACATCACTAGTTTTGAACGGAAACTTGTATGGATACTTTACTATCTTCCTAAGCCCCCTTTTACCACCTTCTTTTTTCGACAGCGGAGAATACAATCCGACGTAATTTCGACTTATCAACTCATTCTCATCATTCTTACATATGCTTTCGTGATGCGGACAATCGGAAAACCCCCATTACTTTTGTGCGGAAAATGAGTTAAGGCTTCGCCAGCTCCCCTTTCTATCGCCTCGCCATACAATCGCCTCCCCCTTTCATCGCCCCGCCATACAATCGCCTCATCTATGCAGTCGCCACAGCTATGCAGTCGCCTCAGCTATGCAGTCGCCTCAGCTATGTAGTCGCCTTAATCGCCTCATCCATATAATCACTGTTTAACAATATACCCGGATAATGCTGTCTGCGGTTATTTGCTGCTACAAGGGTGGTAGATTCGACCATATCGAACTTGGGGCAACCGGCGCGACCAGTGAAGCATGAGGTTATTTGAGATATGGATGGATGGGATGGATGCGATAGATGCGCATTTCTTCGCAGCGGTTCGATCGTGTCGTATGATGATGAGAGTGCGCGCGGATTTGCCGAATGGGCTGCTTGGCTGGCTGCTTCACACGTCCAAGCTTCTGTATCTTGTCGGCCTGTCTAATCTTCTGCATCTCGTCCGTCTCACTCATTTGTGGCATCTTGCGTATTCCACCCATCTCTAGCTTCTCGTCTGTCCCACCAAGTCTCGCACCTCGTCCGCCCCATCAATCTCTCACATGACAAACTCTTTTTCCCTCAGATCTCGTCCGTCTTACCAATATTTGGCACCTTATATCTTCCGCCATCTCCAGCTTCTTGTCCGTCTCACGAACTTCTCTTCTCGAATGATCTCGTCCGCCCCATCAATCTCTCGTATCACGAACTCCTCTTCTCGAATGATGTTACGTTTCTTAGAAACACAGTACCGATCAACCTAAAAGTCGGCATACCCCGGACCAACGACAACAAGGATCGTGTCCTCAACTGCCGGTTCGACTCTTCATCGCCGAAGCTTTGCATAGTCTTTTGATTCTAAGCCGGCCGATGGAGAGCGCCATACGCAGCCACAAAAGAGACCGCCATACAGGGTTGAACGATTCGTCGAGGGGTGATAGTCGATAAGACGCAGATGGGATGCCGGCTTGGCCGTTCAGGAGCGGACCATGCTGAAGTCGATCACGTTGCTACAATCTTTCGGAATCGTTGCTGAGAATCGTCCCGAATCAAGAGAGCGTGGTTCATGAAGGCAGTTTGGTCCGGGCTTGGAATTCCTGAGAATAATAGGACCGTAACTTTTGATTCGGCGTGTTCAACTAGACCAGGTGTGAAGCAGCCAGCAAAGCCATCCATATAGACCACAATTGATATTCCTCGGGAGTGGCGTCGCTTTTGGATTCACGCCATGTGAGGCAGGGGATTGTGAATCATCCGGGACATCAGTGAAAACTACTGTATCGATCCATTCTGTCCGGAACATAGAGTACCAAGCGGAACTATGCCGGCAGATCCAAACGTCATTGCTCGAATAGGCTTGTAACTAGTGGTTACGTTCTTCGACGGCATTATTATTCATGATTGTAGAGGTGGGATGAGGCCGTATCGGAGCGAGGAGTCGGCCGAGTGCGTATGTCATATCCTCCTCTCCTACGCACCTCGTCGACTGTTCCCAAATTTGGGATCAAGCATCGGCCGGTTCGTGTGGGCACGCGAGAAAAAATATTCTCCCAAGGGACTAGTTTGCATTGCCGACCTTTGATAAGAAAGAAGCCGCGCCAGAGCCGAACCTACTGAGACTGCAGACTGGAGCAATGATGCCAGCACTCAAGGCTGTGGCACAACCTACAGCACATGGACCGAAAATAACGTCAATGGTGAGAACAATGCTGACGCGGCCAAGGGAACGTCATCGACGAAGAAGAAGAAGAGAGAAATGTCACTCACCTCAAAGCTCGCCTCAAGTGGGTGTTGACTATAAGAGAATCTTCGTTTAGGATAGTGCGGTGTTGGCTATGGATGGTAGTGAAACTTTTGTCAAGCAGTTCACTACCGTAACGGTCAAAGCTAAGCATGATAAGTAGGAGGTATACTTTAAGAGGAATCCCCCACCCGCCAGAGGTCTAGGAGGTTCGTCGTATTTCAGTCAGCAACACACTCCCAAGAACCTTCATTCAGAAACTTCGGTAATCCACTCATGGAGCGTCCACCCACGTAGAAGGGGTTAATCGCTGATGCTTTTGATTTCACCTTTGGCATCACAGCACTCGTCTTAGTCAGACTTGTCGCATTGATAGCCCCCATCGTCTTCGAGTAAGCTTCGCCGTCTGCCTGGATTGAAACCCGGCAGGTAGTCCGTCAAGCCAGCGAAACTAGATGGTCTCGACCCTCCGAGTCGGATTTCATATACGCTCACATACGGTTTGGGTGCTCTCATCCTATATGCAAATAAATTGTGAGCCAGCGAAGACCTCAGTGGAGGTATTGTGACTTTGACACGAATCATGTCAAAGTCACCGACTCACTGCCAAGGGGGGATGAGATCTACTGTCAACCCGTTCGGTACTATGGCGCACGGCCGAGCTTAGGGGTGGCGTACAAAACTTCCTTAGGCGAAAAATAGACCCTTCTTCCCCTATCTTTCCTAATTTAGGCTCTTTTCGCAGGAAGTAGTCAGTACTGCTACTACTGTATTATCTAACCATGTTACATAAACCTCCAGCCTCTGGTATCTAGATTCTTTGAGTTTCTTCTTCGTAGACTTTTCATTAAACCAATACAATAATCGCAAAAGTTCATAGGACACTGAGTATGTATCCAGGTTTTAGTATATAAGTACTAAGCTCAGCCGCATGCATGGGTCGAGCTTGAGCTTACCTATATTTGACCTAGTACCTCCGAATGGCTGATATTTACAATAAGGTTATAGGATGGATATATACATAGCGGAAGCTATATAATTCTATTGGAGTGCTGCTTAATTTGTCTTTACGATAGGTCTGTCGGATTCGTTTAATCTCGTATAAAAAATTGGGCAGGAAATGGGGTTGAAACAAGCCATGCCGGCGCCACCCAACCCCGCTGCAACTGCTGATTGATTAGAGGCGGGGCACCAATCAAAAACCTTGACCATCTCAGCCAATTTCTTCGAATTCCAATCATCTTCTTCTAAAGTCGGCGACGAATTTCACCGGGCTTATTTGGAGAACCAAGGTTAGTTGTGTGAAACATCGTACCTGACAACGTAAAAACGCGGGGTTCCCGTTCTTACTTAAGCCTGCACATTTCCGCAAACAAGAAGTTCTGCAAGGCCACTTATTCTATCTTTAATTCAACGTACTTCTCAAATATTGAACCATTATGCCCACAGCTACTTCCCTCTCAGGGTGGTCTCTGTTGAACGTTGGTCCAGCGACCACAACATTCACTGCACCAGCATCATGCGCGACTGCCTATAAAACTATGATCGCTCCAGCAACGGATCCCTCTCTTCCCGAATGGGATGTTCATTGTCCATGGGTACCACCAGAGGACTGCAATCCTTCCGGATCCATTGTACAGTCTATCATCTCTTCCGCAGAGGGAACCAACCCATCTGCCGGTTTTTTCATCGTGTATCAGTCACCAGGAATAGTCTGCCCCTCTGGGCAAGCTACTGTCGGTGCAGCGGAGAAACATAGCCCTACATCTACCAGCATCTCTGGTGCATTCAACTTGTCTGATGAGATCCCCACCGGCGGTATTTTTGCATTCTATGAGCCACAACTAGATGCGTTTCTAGCAGCTCTTGACCCCGGCGAGACTGTCATTTTATGCTGTCCTAGGTTCACACTCTTTCATTTAATCATTCACCTCGAAAAGATCTATCAGCGATGAGGAAGCTAATATCTTCATCCAGTTCTTACACAGCTAAGAATGGCGGCTGCTACTCTACTCTTCCAAGTTCAGTCTTCGCTCCAACTACTGGCTGTAGAAATGAAGCCCCCGAGGTGAACTTTGACACCGTAACTGGCACATGGACTATTGGTGGAGAAACGATCAGTGGAGGTCTTTTGACTGTCACGGGAACGATGCCAATATCAACGGTGACAACATCTTTCGCGCCCTCCGAAGCGACATCTTATGTCGGAGTGGCACTCGAGGGTATGGGAATCTTGGTCCACCAGTCCTCCGATATTGCAAAGGCGTCTGCCACGCCTTCCACAACACCGACTACCACTAAGCCGAGTTCGGCCTTGCATATAAAAAGCAACAGAAACACACAGGTTATTTTTATCGCTATATGGTGTCTTTTCTTCATTCAAGGAGCATATCTGGTTGTATAAGTTTACAAGTATTCCTTATATAAAGGCAATTCAAATAACGGTATAGCAATTCGCATCTTGAAAGGCTCCTTATTTGAGATAATGACTCAACTGAAAATCCAGGAATGGAAGCTAGTATTGAGCTGACTGATTAGGTGCGTAGGGAATGTTCTTTGGATGTAATCCGTCAGACTTTGTATGATCCGTTCGAGCCTAATCGTTGATGGTGGATGGTGAATGATGAATATCTGGTGGAAGGTTGGTGTGCTTGGGGGATATGGCTAATGGAGAAATCTCGATGTACAGGTGTCTAATTGAGGTTTCCTCTTACCGGCGGTCTTTTCGACGGATGGAAATGGGAACGGGAAGATATAAAGTCATTTGGAGAGGTGATCATTTTTGGTGTGTTGGAGTGGTGGTCGGCTGGTGGATGGTTGACTACTGGGCCTGGCTGCGGAATCAACAAATCTCGACGCGCGAGTATCTAATTGAAGTTTCCTTCCACCGGTGGTGTCTTTGATGGATTAGAAAGGTGGGGGGAAGATATAAAGTCATTTGGAGATGTGATCATTTTTGGTGTGTTGGAGTGGTGGTCGGCTGGTGGGATGGGTCGCTGCGGAGCCTGGCTGCGGTGTCAACAAATCTCCACGCGCGAGTTTAGAAACCTCTTTTCCATTGTTATATTTCTTGATTGGTTTCAATTATTTACAATTGTAAAGATAATTAGTAATAATTAGTTAGAATTATTTAGAATTAAAAGAAACAATAGTCCATCTTTATTGTAGGTTGTATCTAGTCATCGTCACTAAAAGCTTAATATTTCACCTCGATTCCCTTTTTCAGCCTCTCCAGTCCCTCTTTAGCCCTCTGCAGTCGGTCAAAGTCTGGGATTTCAACGCTCACTAGAGCACTCAAAGCCATTTCAAGGTACTCTGCGTAGGCATCAGTCACCGTTCCTTCAATGCGAACTTCCTTGACGCCTCGCAATACTGTCAATGGCTGTAAAATGACCTCAGTCGCAGCCCACTATTACATCAGGAAGTTAGTAAGCTCTCAAATGATGAAGTTCGCAAGAGTGAATGTATGGAAGTAGACGTGTGAGTCAACAAAAGGACTGGAGCGGTAGAAGTCTGGGGGAGAGCATCCGAGAGAGTGATAGGCAGAGAAAGAAGAAGCAGATTGTCCTTACACCCTTCGGTTCAGACTGCGGACCTTTCCAACCTTCACATTCCCATTCTTCCCAGTCCTTCCGCCCTCTTTTACCCTTGCTGTTCCTCTCCAAACCGCGTTCCCTAGCGATAGAAACCACATGCGGACTCCAACTAACAGACCTAGCAGTTTGCAGGGGCCGTGCTCCTTGTATCCACTGAATAGACAACTTTTGTAGAGAGTGCTTATCCTTGACAGCATTGGAAAACTTCTCAAGACACTGGTAGTATTCCACCAAATGGTATTTCATCACCGATATCTCGATCCTGAGATCAGTCATGCTAGAAAGAGCCATCGGGCCCCAGTATCTCAGCACCCATTCTATAGCACTGAATGAAGATGTGCAATGAAGAACCCATTTGTTCTTCGAGAAGAAAATATCTCGTGCTTCTTGACGAAATTGTTGCGACGCAAGGCACAAGGCGCCGAAGTCGTGATGCAAGGCGGGCGCTTCAGGCTCATTGTTCTCACATCTATGCCAGAGGCATAATCGGAGCACATCGGAGAATTGAGCTTGCCAGTTTCGATTATTCCTGGGCTTTGGCCTGGCCGCACTTTCCTTTGCGGATAACGGCAGGCGGGTGAAGGATAGGCGCTCATCGCTAATAAGAACCGAACAGAGGATCTTGCGGGTGATTTCAAGCGGAAATCTTGGTAGAAGAGGGGCTTGACGTTGATTAAATGCTTGCTTTTGAACCAATACCCGTTCAGAGCGTTGAGCTAGAAGGCTGTTAGACATTTCAGTATGCGAACTTGCAGGCTTTCATTCTTCGATTGACAAAACAGACCTTTTGTAAGCAAATTTTCAGTTGCAAACATACTTGCATACCGGGCATATATACGGCACATGAACTTTCAGTTTAGGCAGCTACGACTCATGCGCTAGTAAAATCGCAGGCCTTAAACATAGAAGTGGCTTGATCGAACGTCAGATTTTGAGGCTTAGCTGTTATCTTCACTCTGCGCTAACCAAATTAGGTTTGCCTGTCGTCTCGCTTCACGATACGAGCTTCCTCGCCATTGCGGCAAGGGCTTTTGCTTTGTCGTCAATAATATGGCGAACTGCCTGTTGTTTGCAAAAACCTCTCACTAGTGTCCCAAGGATATTTAAAGAGACATTGTTATATATATAGATAAGACGGTTGTTAGGAAGCTATGAGATCTAGTCTTCTAGATCTGAAGGCATTCGCACTGGTGCGCCGATTACGGAGAATATAGCAATTATTAGTTCTGGGTTACGTGCACCGGCAAGAATATTATAGGCAGCAAGCTGCCAATTATCTTCATTCAACTACGGACAAACGAGTGACAGGTATCTACCACAATTTGTCAACCCCCGCTCTTTTAACAGTTTTATCTCCGTTCCATCATGCCCAGATTCACGCATCGCCAACTTCAATAACCAAGTTCCGATATCTCTGTCTCCTGGTGGAAGTCTAGTTGTTCGTTTCGCTGGACCAGATTGGTGTGCCCTTGTAAAGAACAACGTTACCATCATTCTGTACGGTACAAATGACAGTACTGTCGCCGGTAGAGCCGGCCGTGTTGGTGTGCCAGAGGGCATTGCCATTGTTGTCACTGTATATAACCTCATCAGCCACAACGAGGCTCTCTTGAGATAAACACAAGCATACTGCTACGAGGGCGAGAAAAAAAAAGGGCGAAGAATGGAAAAACAAACTTACTACATGCAAAGGTTGCCGTCCTCCTGCATCTTGATGCCCTTGACGTCGTTGCGCTGCGCGGCCGTGTTCTGGAACAGGCACTCACCACCCCTGTACACGGCGATCTTGCCGTCGCCCTGCATCTTGAGTTCGACCGAGCCGTCTTCGCTAAACAGGCTATTGCCTACGAGCAGCCACTCGCCGTTGCCGAGGGTGTTGTGAGACATATTGAATGTAGGCTTATAGGTATAAAGGGTGGGATGTTTCAAGCAAGCCAAAATCTTTCAATGATGATTTAATAAATTTGATCGTCTATGTATCTCGCGGGACCCGAGCGCTGATGTTTGTAACATAGAAGCTGAGTTCCTTGGGAGAGAAAATAGCCTCGTCTATATACTGCGATTCCCTCTGCTGTGAGATCTGGATTCCTAGATCTGAAGGCATTCGCACAGGTGCGCCGATTAGGGGGGATACGACTAATGCTAGCTTTCATTTAGACCTTTTTTGCGGACCTTCTTCTCCTGCTGTTGCCACTGAAATGAGGATATAAAACCAGCTGTTTTCCATGTATTTTACTTCTTCAGATAGATAGATCAATATCAATGCATATTTCAGCTCAGAATCTCACATCTGCCGAGCAACTTAAATAAGTCTCTGTATAAACGCATCCAACCACCGTCTAGTCTGCCTTCCCCGCCTCTGACAATCGAGAATTCCTTTGCCAGGCCACCTCCCATCCAATAGATCACGATGGCCTCATCAACAAGAAAATCTGCTTCTCTACCCTTACCTTCTCCCTCATTCCAAATAGATAGCTACCAAGCGGGGTAGCTCATCCTTTCTCTTGTTTCTATACATTACCTTAAGAAGGACCAATCAGATCAATGAGGTAATATCCACCAAAATGTTTCTTTTAGTTATACAATCTAAATAATGATCTAAAATGAGTGTTATGCGCCAAGTTGGGCAGCTTCACATTGCAGGTTACATAACGTGAGGTTGCTCCGCATTTCTCTTGCTTGCAAGCAATAAGGAATACTTAAAGTTATTCCTAGTTGATACCTAACTTTCTATTGTGTTCACCGATTAGATACCTGTAGCCAAAGCAAGAACTTTGGGTTAGTGCAAAATCTCTAATACTGAATAGTAACAATAACAAGATATAGTTATAAATATAGATACAAACAGTTGTTTATCAAACAATCCTCAAAAGAAAGAGATATCGCTTCGCTGTTATTCCCTTTATTTCACTAAGTTTATATAAACTCGTAATCTTTTGCTAACAAGCGCTACTTATTCAATTCTAACTATATAATATACTGTTATAGGGTAAAAAGGGGGCTCGAGGGTCGGGGCAGAAATCATCACCGGAAAGGCCGGAAAGAGGTTACACGGCCAAGGAGCGGGGTTTGATTCTAGAAGTTAAGAGATAAAAAGGAAGATCGAGAGAAGGGAGATCAGTAGCAATTAGTTTGTCTTCAATTGATACCCTACATTTACCCCCCGGCAACCCTAACCTATATTGTTAAAAAGGTATAACGTTATACTTCTTTTACTCACCAAAATTTGTATGGGAAAATTAACCGCTGGTCCAAGCGTTTTCGAACTAGGGGGTTCTGCTCTAACCTATATCGTTAAAAAGGTATAACGTTATACTTCTTTTACTCACCAAAATTTATATAGGAAAATTAACCGCTAGTCCAAGCATTTTCGAACCAGGGGGTTCTACTTTTTTAAAATAGATATATTATACTTCTTTAAAACTACTAGACTAAATCTATCGAGATTCAATTTCAGATTAAAGTAATATTTAATAATATAATCTCTATTATCTATTTGTTTATAATCTATTAAGATAGATTGATATAAAGAATTGAAATAAAAGATAGAATTTGGATAAGGTTCACTAAAGTATATCAAATAATAGCGAAATTGGACTATATATTATAAGATTAAATAAGGAACTTTATAATTAGAATTCGACTATCATCTAAATAAATCTAGATAAGTAATAATAAAGTATAAATCCTAAGATAGATAAGAAGATAAAAAGGAACAAATCTAAAAGTTAAAGAAGAAAATATAAAAGAGAGTTAACTTTTAGTTAAAATCAGAGAAGAAAGAATTCCAATTATTTATTTATTTATTTATTAATTTATTTATTTCATTAATAAATTATCAACCTAATAACCAATTTATTAAATAAATTATCCCTCTAATTATATCAATAACCCTCTAAAGTTTAATCCTAATAACAAACTGATTTTTAATCAAATTAGATAAATATCTGATTATATATTATTAAATATATAAATATATAGTATAACTATCCGAAATCTAATGATATTTAAAGGATAAATATTTCAATATTCCGGAGAAAGAAATAAAGTAGATTTAAAAAGAAATAAGAGAATAGCCCGAGATTATTTATATTATTAACTAGTTGTAAATACTTTAAAGAATATCTAAATCTATTCCCAAGTTGGAGATATATTATAATAGATTTATATATTAAGTAAAAAGAAATGATTATCGAATAATAGAATAAAGGGAAGCTAGTATTCATTGATATTTAAATTGAGAATATCCTAGAGTATAAAGAAGAAAAGGAAGATTTAAAGTAAAAAAAATAGATATTACCAAATCCTAATTATAAAAGGTAATAGTATATTAATGATTTTTTAATAGTTAAGCTAGATCGAATTATTTCATTATAGAAGAATCTAATAAAGAATAAAAATCTATTATCTCTATATCCACTAATTAAATTAAGAAAATATAATAAGTATTAATTCGATAATAAACTATTATAATAATAAAGATCTATATTATTCAAGAAGAAGAACTAGATAAAGCCAATCTATAATTAGATTATATTAGATAAATATATTATTTATAAAAGATCAATTATAATAAATTGAAGGAGGCGATCTATAAACCTAATAAATAGAAGGAATTAATCACTATTAAAATATAGGAAATAATAGATAAATTGTTTAGTATTTATTAAAAGATTGTTATTATCCAGATTGGATATTTTATCTGAATAGAAGTGATTTATATAGAAGTAATATAAACAAAATATTATCTATTAATACTATATATAGATATAAAAGTTATTAAAAGTTATAGTTATCTATAGAAACAGATTATAATATTTATTTTATAAATTTAATAACTATATAATTAAATAAGTTCTAAATATAAAATAGATTTCTATAAACAAATTATATTTGAAGAATTATATTATATTATTATCTATAAAGTGAGGAAAGATAAAGAGAATAAAAAGAGAAGTAAAAATAGAAATAAAGATAGAAATAAAGATAGAAATAAAGATAAAAGGGAGAATAGAAGTAAAAATCGAAATAAAGATAAAAGTAAAAATAGAAAGAAGGATAAAAGAAAAAATAGAAATAATAATAGAAGTAAAAATAAAAGTAAAAATAGAAGTGAAAATAATAATAATAAGATTAATAAAACCAATCAAATATAAGGAATCTATTAGAAGATATTATAATTTTATTTAACTATATTATAATAATGAATAAATATAACCAAGTATAATAATATATTAATATATATATTAGTAGTATTAAGAATAAATAAAGAAAGGTAGAAAAGTCTATCTAATTATCCCCCGATTTTATCTACTATTATCAAGATTATATAATTTATAATAATATAATAGATATAGTAAATAGTTTATAATAAAAAGAAGAAGAAGAAGGAAAAGAAGCCCGGATATATTATATTAATAAAGAGGATAATAGATATATTTATAATCAAATATATCTATATTATAATAAATTGGATATTAGATTTATATATATATAGATTGAAGATTTATAATAATACTATTATATAGAATTATATAAAGTAAATAGAGAAATAGATTCGGTTTAAGAAGATTAAATTTATTATATAATAATTGAAGGTAATAGTAGATAAATAGATATAAGAAATATAAAAGATATTAATATATAAAGTATTAAAGATTAAATAAAAGTAGAAGTTACTTTATATTTTATAAATATATATTCGCGATAATTCTATCTATAATATATAGATATAGAATTTCATATAGAATAAATAGAATTTATAGTTGGTTGATAATAATTAGTAGTTATTTAATTAATAGATTTAAGATTAGAAGTAATAAATATTATTAAAAGATATATAATAAAGACAAGAGTAAGAGTAAAGTAAAGAGATATAGAATAAATAAAGGATTAAATAGTAGATCTAGATAATAATAGAATTATAAGAGAAATTATTATTTTTAATATTCTAGTAAGCAAAAAGCAGATTAAGATTTCGGGCGGGCTTATTCAAAATATAATATAACTATACTAGATATCGCAATTATTATTAACTAGCAACTTAATTATTATTTAGCTATCTTCTAATTACTATTAATTAGTTCCTGAACTATATATAAGTTGGTATTAATTTACAATTGAGTTATATTGACCTTATCCAAAAGAGTAAACCGTTTTATTATATAATCCCTATCTATCTTAGGTAGATTCTAGTAAACAAAAAGCAGATTAAGATTTCGGGTAGATTTATTCAAAATATAATATAACTATATTAGATATCGTAATTATTATTAACTAGCAACTTAATTACTATCTAGTTACCTTCTAATTACTATTAATTAGTTCCTGAACTATATATAAGTTGGTACTAATTTACGATCGAGTTATATTAATCTCATCCAAAAGAGTAAACCGTTTCATTATATAATCTCTACCTACCTTAAGTAGATTCTAATAAGCAAAAAGCAGATTAAGATTTCAGATAGGTTTATTCAAAATATAATATAACTATACTAGATATCGCAATTATTATTAACTAGCAACTTAATTATTATCTAGTTACCTTCTAATTACTATCAATTAGTTTCTGAACTATATATAAGTTGGTACTAACTTGTAATCAAGTTATATTAACCTTATCCAAAAAGGTAAACCGTTTCATTATATAACCTCTATCTACTTTAGATAGATTCTAGTAAGTAATAAATAGATTTAATTTAAAAGAATAAACTATTTCATTATATAATTATCCTATAATCACTATAAAATTATTATTATTTTAAAGATAATCTTCTATTTACTTCTTATTTCTTTACTATTATATTACTATAATATTATAGTAATATTTCAATCAAATCGTCTTTATTTCTCTATTATACTATTTATAATTATACCTCGATTAAAACTTTTATTAAAGGAATATCGATATTATAATAATAAATAATTAGTTTATTAATATAATAGGATTTCGATAATAGATAGTTCTAATTCTTTTCCTAATTCAACTCTTTCTTATCCTTTTATTTATATTCAACTAGTTCTAGTTAGAGTATTAGAAAGTAATCTATAGAGAATAAAGAATCTAATAGTACTTATTATCTCTATATCTTAATCTACTCGAGATAATAAGGAAATAATAAATCTCTTGATATTAACTATTTATAATTTAACTAATAGTTCGGCCTTTATATAATAGTAGATTATATTCGATTTAGTATCTAATTGCGAAATTATTATATAAGAGTTGATATCTTCTCAAAAGTATATTAAATCTGATTTGATATCTATCTAATAATATATTATATCTAATTTAGTACCTTCTATATAATATATTATATCTAGATCAATAGATAATAAATAGTTTATTTAGAATAATATAGAATTTTATATATAATAGTTAGAAAATAATAAGAGAGAAGATAGATCAGATCTTATAGATAAATAAAAAGTAAATAAATTCAACTCTATTAATAAATAAGAAAGTAATAAACCTCTTTTCACTAATAAATAAGAAGCGAGTTAGGAAGATCAAAATATAGAAGATGAAATAGATATTACTAACTTGAATAAAGAGTAAAATAAAGATCCAAATAATAAAGAAGAGAAGATTAAATCGAGTTCTATTAGTAAATAAAAAGATAGTAGATCCTACTTCGCTAAAAAATAAGAAGTAAACGAATTCGACTTTACTAATAACTAAAAGAATAATAGATTCTATCTTATTGATAAATAAGAAATAAGTAAATCCGATTTCGTCGATAAATAAAAAAATAGTAGATTCTATTTCGTTAATAAACAGATATTAAGCAAATCCGATTCTAAGAATAAAGAAGAGAATAATCAATAAGATTGGAATAATAAAGGAGATAATAAATTTCTAGAATTAGTTGAAAATAAAGATAATAATTCTATATCTTTCAATAATAAAGATAATAACGAAAGCCTATTAAATAATTAGTAATATATAAACAATACTAGAGAGGAAGATAAGATTGAAATATAATTATAATAAGAAATATCAACAAATCCAGAACTTGAAATAGATTTAGCTAAAGAGCTATATAATTAATTATTTCGATTTAATAACTGTTATTTAGATAAATATTATAAATTAACTTAAATATATTCTGCTAACAAATCAATATCAAATAATAAGTAATATCTTAGCTTTAGAAAATACTAATAATAATATCTAGATATCAATATTCCAATAATTACTTATTAGTTAGACTTTTTTACTAAAGCTAAATAAGAAAGTTCTTTTATATCAGATTAGTTAAAATATTTTGATGGTTATAATATTGATTCATTTATAAATTGATAAGAAGTTACTAGTAATAAAGAGTTTATTCAAGATAAATATACTTCGTATATATATATTAAATATAATTAAGCTAAGCCCCGACTATTAGTAATTTGCTTTGATATCGATAGCTTTTTAGAATTTACTCGAAGTCTTACTATTACTTACTAGAAGATAGATATTAACCTTTTTCCTTGCTTTTATACTAATATTTATACTGATCTTCATCTTTATATGAAAGTCTTTTATAATTATAGAAAGAGCGAAAAGATAATTAAAATCAAATTATAAAAAGTTCTATATTACTACTTTAGTCGAATATTAGATTATAAAGATATTAATCTCTATATCTTCTTTCCCTAGATATATAAGCTTGATAAACCAACGAATTTCCCTGGAAAAGATAATAATAAGTTATATTATCTCTTATAAATCTGAACTAATTCAATTCTACTTCCTAGTATTTTTCGCTATATACCGCCAACTAGTTACTAGTATTTATCTTATTCTTGGATCTATATTTAATAGAAAGTATAAATCTATTATATAGAGCGATCTATATATATAAATATAGATAAGATGAAAAATTAAATATTATCACTTCATTATTTACTTTATCTTCAAAACCTCGCTTCTATCTAGTAGGAGATTAAATAATAACTAATTAAGTTTGAATATACTCTTTATTATAGTATAAAGTTATTCTTTTCTAATAAAAATATTAAGTTTCGATTCTCTTATAATACTTTATTCAAAGTCTAGGAAGTATTTGAAAGATCTCTAATAACTATATTTGATTTAATATATATCGATCGAAATGATATCTAATTAGATCTAGATAAAGAGATAATTATAAATAATTATATACTATCTAGTAGGCTAGATAATAATAAAGCAATAACTACTAATTATCTATTAAAGATCTATTATCTAGAATCTTATTTATAGTAAGCTAAGTATAAAGAGTTAGATTAATATATTATCCTTACTATTTATCCTTCGATTATATTATAAAATATTAACAACTTAATATTAGATATATCTCCATTATCTCGTTATTAATAAGAAAGTTGAGTTTATAATTAGATTTATAATAATTTTAAAAAGCTTTTTGATATTATCTAAATAAAACCTTTTAATAATCCTTATTTAAGATAATTAGTATAGAATTCAAAAGTAAAAAAGATACTTTAATAACAAGATCGAATCTAACTAATTCCCGACTTAATATTATATAAGAACTATTTAGTTAGTAAATCGCAAGTTTCCTATTTAATTTGTAATAATATAGATATCTTAATAGGAATTTGAGAAGAGAACTATATTTTATTCACTTTTATAAATCGAATATAAGTTTCGGTAGAGAATACTAATAACTAGATCTAAACTTATAATATAACCTCTACTAATTTATAATATATATATTCAGTAGATATTTCTAATTTCGAAGGATATCTTTTTTATAATACTAATAAATTCTTAATAGTTTTTAAATAGATACTTAGCTTGGAAGTGAAGATTCGAATAAATTATAAATAATATAAACTAATAACTATATTACTATAAATATTACTATTCGCTTTCGATTCGGGATCTATTATATAGCAAAACGAACTCTGGAAGGTATAATTTCAATGATAAAGAGGAGAGCTTGAAATATTTAGAATAAAGTTAGAAATTATAAAATTAAAGTTCGGATATATATAGTTTCATCCTCGAATTAATTGGAAATCGATGATATTTCGCTCCGAATTTACCGATGAAATAGTATTTAGTAATAATATACTTCATACTAATTATTAGAAGAATTTCTTATAAGTTGGCAAAATAAAAGATAATTATATATAATTAGAAGCTACTAACCGATAATTAGAATAATATAGTACTGATAATAATTATTATTTTATTATCAAGAAGTTTATATATCTCATAATTATTTATATATTTCGAAAAGAAGTTTAAAGTTATTATAAATCTTTATTCCGAGAAGGTTATTATAAATAAACTACTTAAGATATAATCTTTCTCTATTTCACCAATATAGAATATCTATTTATTACTGAATTGATAAAGAGTCTTTATTTAATCAATACTAAACAGATAATAATTCGATTAATTAAAACTTTTATTTCATTTATTTGGAACTTCTCGAATAGTAATAATAAAGATTATAAATAATAGGAGAATATCCTCTTTTATATCTTCTTTCAATAAGTAAATAAGTTAATTAAAAAATATAAGGAAGTTAATATTATAACTATATTTCGAAAGTAATTTAAATACTACTTTATTATAACAAACTGAATAATATCTTATCTATAAATAGAGAAATTCTTCCAGAAAAATAATAGTAAATATTATATTATAATAAAGATTTACTATATATAACTTATTAGATTGCTAGTTAATAACAATTTAAAGAATAGTTTTAACGATTATTTACTTTGAAAACTAGTTATAGAAAAGCTAGATATATATTTATTAGAAGATAACAATTGGGATCCGATTAACAATTTGGAAGATAGTAAATAGATATCAAATTAATAATTATATAAGAACTATAAGGGATCTATTTTATATTATATACTTTTTAAGCTAAGATAATATTATAAGAAAGTAAATATCGAGTTAGAGGAAGTTATAATAATACTTAATAGAGTATAAAGATTAAATTATTAGTAGGTCGAAGACTGAATTTCCTTGGAAAGATTCTTTCTATATAACTATTTGCTCTCAACTAGCTAATATATAGTTATAAAGTTAGAATAAATATTTTGCTTTTATCTTAGCGAGATATAGTCGAAAAGCTCTAAAATAGATGATAATTTATCAGTTTATATCTAATAATAATTTTTAATTTATTATATAACTAACTATAATTTAAATAATAAATATAATAAATCATTTATCGCTTAATTTATCCTAAACCTTATTTCGTTAGATTTATAATTAAATCTTTTATATTTTAACTTTCTCCTTCCTATATAATAAAACAACTTCAAATATATAACTATTTGCTATCTAATTATTATTCTTTCAATTCGATCTATTATTATTAATAATTCGATCAACCTTCTTTACATAAATAGATAATTCGCTAGCAATTTATTCGTTTTTTCCTATTTCAATTTTATAGTTAATTTACTAGTTATTCAATCTCCTGGTAATTCGCTAGCGATTTAATATTATATCAATTCGCTAGCAATTTATTACTCTTTTATAATTTATAAGGGATAGTTGAATCGTTAGTGAAAATAAATCGAATACCCTCTATTTTTATTTATATTCAAGCTATTAGTTATTTATTATCTATCAACTATAAACTAACTTATATTTAACTTTCATATTACTAACAAATTGTTAACTATTCGCTCTACTCTTATTATTAGATAATTTCTAACTTACTATTATAATTATATCACCTTATAAACAGACTACCCCGAAATCAATTAAGAAGGGCTAACTACAACTTATTATCAAAGCTAGTAATTCGATTATAATATATATACTATTTACCGATAAAGTATAAGAAAGTTACTATTAACTTTTTACTAAATAGATAACTAATAGATAGTTATTTAGAGTCTAAATAGTATAAAGACTATATTAAATAAAGTATATATTATTAATTATCTTATATCTAAAGTATATACCAATTATTTAAATACTTTATATTTATATAACGAATTATATATTTTTGGCCGGGGTTTCCTTAAATATAATAAAATATTCTAATAAGTATTTACAAACTATTTATTACTAATTTAATAACTAATAGCTATCTAATAACTATATAGTATATAAAGAGTATAATAATGATAGTTAGTAATATAGTAGGTACTTAAAGATGAATAAAGATTTAAGTTATATATCTATTAGTTACTAATATATATAGATTTACTAACTATTAGTTAATAATTTACTAGTTAGTACCCAAAGCAGAAATAACTATTCAAATAATAGTTATTACTACTTCGAAGTATAATCACCTTCTAATTACTAATAAAGATATAATAAGCTCCGAACTTCTCTCTACTAATAAGATAATAATTCAAAAAATTATCAATACCTCGGTAATATTCTTTCGAATCAATATAGATCTTATTATATATATTACTAGTTAGCGAATTACTAATAATTTGCTATTTACTTATCTATATTATAAAAGTTAAATACTATTAATATAACTTCTATCAAAAAGCGAAAGTATACTAAGATAAATATTATTATAATATTATCCGGGATTGAGTTGAAGATAATCAATTAGTATTTATTTCTTAATAAAAAAGTAAGTAAAATAGTAATCGATCTCGATAAAGTTAAGAGAAGATTATAATCCATTATTAAGAACTTAGATAAAGTTGAGGAATAAGTATTATCTACTAAATTATAATATAATATCTCCTTGCTAATAATTAGTTAGTATTCTTACTATAATCTATAGTTAGTAGATAACTATTTTAGAGGAAGTTAGTTAACTTATTTATAATATCAATACTTTTATTAAAGATATAAATAATCAGTATAATAATATCAACCTACTAACAAGTTATAATCTATTAGAGTTTAATATAATAGTTACTTTAAACAAAACCGAATTTACTTTATCAATAAGTAAAGATAAAGTATAAAGTAAATAAAGATTAGATTATTAATAAATCATTATCAGTTTATTCTTTTCAGAATATCAACTTAGTAGTTTTTAGTTGTTAAATTAGTAAGGAATTAATGAAATTAATATTAATATTATTTAATATTTTTGTGATTTTAATTAGAGTTATTTTTTATAAATAATTTATATATATTATAATTATTTATTCTTCTTTTTTAATTCTTAATATTTTAATATATAAATTAGAAATTATTTATAATATATTAAATTTAATTTTTATTAAAATTAATATAATAAATATTAAAAAGAAAAAATAATAATAAAATAAATAAAGTAATGAAAAATAAAAGTTTATTATTATAAATATTTATTTTCTAAATTATATAAAAATAATTAGAATTTCGAATATTATTAATTATAATAATTAATAATATTATTATAAAGTTTATTATTAATAATAGTTATATAGAGAATTAATTATAATTATAATAATAAATAAATAAATAATTTTAATTATTAAATATAATATTTTATATTTTAAAGAAAACTATTTAATTATATAAATTTTTATTTTTTATTATTTTATTTATTTTATTAATTTCTATTATTAGAATTATTAAAATATTATTAATAATTTATTATTATTAATAATATTCTCAGCTTATTTATAAAGATTTATATATTTAAAATAAATTGAAATATTTAATTATATTAATTAAAATATATATTAATCAAAATATATATTAATTTTTAATATATATTAATTTAAATATATATTAATTTAAATATATATAGATTAAAGTAATTATAAATTAATATATATATAAATTAAAATAAATAACAAAATAAATATTAATTTAAATATATAATTATAATTAATATTATAATTTTAAATATTAAATATATAAATTATTTTAAATATTTAATATATTTAATTAATAACTTATTATTAATAATATTCTCAATCTATTTATAAAGATTTATATATTTAGAATAAATTGAAATTTCTAATTATATTAATTAAAATAAATTTTAACTATTTAATTAATTTAAAATAATTTTTTTTTATTTATATATTTCAAAATAAAATAAAGTTAGATTAATAATATAAAATATTTATATATAATAACTTTATCAAAATATATATTAATTAAAATATATATTAATTTTTAATATATATCAATTCAAATATTAATATATTAAAATAATTATAAATCAAAATATATATAAATTAAAATAAATATTAAAATAAATATTAATTTAAATATATATAATTAAATATATAAAATATTTTAAATATTTAATATATTTAATAAATATTATAATTTTAAATATTAAATTTATATATTAATTAAAATATATATAATTATATTAATTAGTTTAAATATATAATATATATAAAACCGAAATATATATAAAATTAAAATATATATAAAATCGAAATATATATAAATTATATTAATATAAAGTTAATATAAAAATATATATTGAAATTATAATATTAATAATATAATAAATTTATAATTATATTTATATAATATAATAATAATATAATAATTTTGAATTTGAAAGAATAATAATTTTTAATAATTAATTTATATTCTCAAAATAAAACTAATTAGTTTTTATAATAATAATTTTTAGAAAACTAATAAAATATTATTTTTTAATTAATTATAATATAAATTATTTATTAAATAGAAAATTAATCTTTTTAAAATAAAATTTATTTAATTAACTTTATTTCTTTAATTTAATATTAATTTAAAATTCAATTAAAAATATTATTAATTATTTTAATATTTATTTATTTTTAAATATTTATTTTTATATTATTATTCTTTATAAAAATATATTAATAATTATAAATATCTTTTTTTTATATTATAAATATAAATTTTAAAATTATATTATATTATATAATCTATATATAATAATTTAATTTTATTAAATAATAATTAATTATTTTTTAAATTTTAAATTTTTAAATTTTTATTTAAATATATTATAATATTTATATAATTAAATAATATTATTTAAATTTAACTTTTTATATTTAATAATGATAATTATTTATTTATTTATTATTAATAAAAATTAATAAAATTATTATATAATATTAATTAAATATTTTATAAGAAATATTATTTATTTAGATAATATTTATTTTTATAATATATTTTATTTATTTTTTTATTTATTAAAATTTATATTATTATTAATATATATATTATATAATTATAATATAATAATTAATTTTCTAAATTTAAAATTTTAAAAATATTATATAATTATAATTATAATATTATAATAATATTATTATTTTTATAAATTAATAATATTTAATAAAAATAATTATAAAAAAATAATTATTTTAAATAAATATTTCAATTTTCTAAATTTTAAATTTAAATATATTTATAAATATTAATCAAATTTTAAATTATTAATTAAATAATTAAATTAATTAATTAATTAAAAATAAAACTTTATATAAATAATTAAATTTTTTTAATATATAAAGTTTTATATTTAATTTAAATTTTTATTATATTTAATATTTGAATAATTTTTAATTATATTATATTATTTAAATCTTTATTTATTAATTTAATAATTTGATTATTTTATTTAATTTAAAAAATATATATTTATAATATAATTATTATAAAGATTTTATAATTATAATAAAGAAAATAATAATATTTTATAATAATATAATATTTAAAATAATAATTAACTTTAAATAATAATTATAGATAATATAATATTTAATATTATAATAAATTAAAAATAATTTTATTTTTTAATATATATTTTTAATATTATAATATTTAATTTTTTAATTAAATAAATAATCGAAAATTATAATTTTTTTTTTTTAAATAATATAATTTAAATTTTATAAAATTGATATATAAAAGAAATTTAATTAAATTTATAATTTTATTAAATTATTATTAAATTATATTCTAAAAATTCAATTTTAAATTTAAGTATTATTATTATATTAATAGTAAGTTGCTACCGAGATACTGATATTTAGTTAGTAATTATATAGTTTTTTGGATTAATTACTTTTAAATTCATTATATAATAGTAAATTAGATCTTTACTAATATCGTTTAATTTATTCTAAACCTTATTTTATCAAATCTTAGATTATATCTTTTATATTTTCACTTTTTCTTTTCTATATATCAAAATATCTTTCGGTATATAACTATTTACTATCTATTTATTTCTCTTCCAATTCGATTCTTTTTTGTTAGTAATTTGATAAACTTTCTATATCTTAATAATTGATTTGCTAGCGATTTATTTATCTTTTTATATTTCATTTCAATAATCGATTTGCTAATAATTCGATAATCTATTAATTTATTAATAATTTAATATATTATCGATTTGCTAGTAATTTGCTTATCTTTAAGAAATTTCATAAGAACTATTAAGTTACTAACTATTCAATATATTATCAATTAGCTAGTAACTTAGAATTCTTTAGGAATTTCTTAGAGAGAGTTGATTTGCTAGCGAAAATAAATCGAATATCTTTCTTTTATATCTATCTTTAGTATACTAACTACTTACTATCTATTATATCTTAGCTAATTTATATTTAACTATTTTATATTTATTAAATCTATCTCTACTTATTTGTTTCTTACTATTAGTTCGCTATCGAAATAATAAGTTCTAAATAAAAAACCATCTCTAAAATAGTGAAGAAAGATCAATTATAACTTATTATAAAAGCTAGCAAATCGATTATATATTATAAACTATTTAGTAGCGAGGTAGTACTAATCTCTAATTAATTAGATTTGAACTATATAGCTAATTTATTATAATTTAGAAACTAAATAATTCTAAGATCGCTTCGAATAAAGTATATATTACTAGCTATTTGATACTAAAAGTTTATATAAATTGTTTGATTATCTTTTAGGATTTTAATGAAAAGTATTTATTTGGTTATAGTTTCAATATTGTAAATAAGGTTTTTTAATAGTTATTTACTAGTTAATAGAGAGTTATTATATAGTTAATAATTATCTAATAACTATATAGTATATAAGGAATATAATAATAATAATACCTAGTATAGTTATTACCTCGGTCAAAATAAAGGCCCGAGCTATCAATTAGTATATAGTTAATTAAAAGCTATTTACTAATAACTAGTTAATAATATACTAACTAATTCTCGAAGTTGAGATTACTATTTATAAAGTTATTACTATTATAATAGAATATAATTATATTCTCTTTATCTATCTTAAGATAGTTTTTAAAGATCTTGAAATTATCAATTAGATAGTTATTAAGAAAATAATAGATATCTCTTCAATTTTTTATTATATCAATATAAATCTCTTTGTAAATACAATTTGCAAACTATTTACTTATATTTTATTATATACTTATTAGTAATTTAGAAATCAAATATTATTAAAACTATATTAACTAAGAAGTATAAATATATAAAGTTGGAAATAACTTCTAAATTAATTACTATCGAAATGAAAATAACTATTTATAATTTATCTATTAAAGAGAAAGTTAATAACTTTCTAACCGATATTATAAAGCTTTATACTAGGTTGCGAAATATCAATAAAGAGGTTACTAAGTTGAAAAAGTAAATTATCTTAGAAATTATATTACTATATCTAATTACTAATAATTTGCTAGATTCCTTATAGTTAATTATAATTGATAAGTTGTAATATTTGAAGGTATTCAGATTTTAGTTGATAGTTTCAATATAGTAGTTAATAAATTAAATCTCTTATAAACTGGTAGTAATTAGCTAGTGAATCTTGACCGATCTATCTTTAACTCTATAATTATACTTGATTAAAAAGAGTTCGTTGAGGCCGAAGATAATAAAGAAAATAATTCCGATTAATTATTATAATACTAGTAAGTTGCTATTAATTAACTAACTAGATCTAGTCGGTTTGCTCTACTCTCACTCTTAATATTTTTTCACTTTACTAGTAGAATACTTGTTTTTTTCCTTCTTTTTACTTATAAAACTTTAGTATTTAGCTAATAAGTAAAGAATTTACTTTCATTTTTTCGTTATCTATCTAGTATTTATTCGATTGTTTCTTATTAGCGAATTTAAAATATAATAGAGAATATTAAGTTTTTTCTTATAAATTATTTAGATAACTTTTCGCTAGTTAGCTAAGAACTTTATAAAAGTGTTTTCTAATTTTTCATATCTAATTACTATAGCTTTTAGATAGTAAATAAATAATATTATAAAGGATATTTCTAAATATTTCATTATAAATATAATAGCTTTTTGCTTAAGAGATAAAGGTAATATTATAGTTTCTTATTAGGTTTTCACTATATTTAAAATAGCTTTTAGTTGATAAATCAATAGTGAAATAAAATACTTTTTAGATTACTTTAATTTAATTTTACTTCTTTATAGAGAGTAAGTAATTAATAATTCAAATATTATTAATCAGATTTTCTATTTCGAGTTTTGATATAATAATATCTAAATAACTTCTAGAATATTATTTAATATATTATAATTTATCGAAAGTTAGATAATTAATTAGAAAGAATTAAAATAAAAATTAATATCTTTTAAAAATTTAATATAAATTAAATTAATTGAAACTTAATAATTTATTATATATAAATAATAATCTTTAATTCAGATAATATATAATAATTTATAAGAAAATATTATATTAAATATTAATAATTAGATAATTAATATAATTATTTTAAATAATAATTTATAATTATAATTAAATTAATATAGTTAATAATTATTATATAATTTCGAGTTGAAATATTCTTAATATAAAACTAAATTATAATATAATTATTAAAGAAATAAAATATTATAAATATTTATCTTTTTAATTATATAAAAATTATTAGAATTTCGAATATTATTAATTATAATAATTAATAATATTATTATAAATTTTATTATTAATAATAATTATATAGAGAATTAATTATTATTATAAATAATAAATAAATAAATTAGAGAAATAAAATTTATTTAAAAATACTTTATTTTTTATTTTAATAAAAAGTTTAAATAAAAATATTAATAGAAAGTTTAAATAAAAATAAATAATATATTATTAATTCTTTAATAATTATTATTATAAAGATTAATTAACTTTATATTTATAAAAAGTTATTATAAAATTAATTATTTATTATATAATTATTATATTTAATATCTAGATAAAAATCCTTTAATATTAAATAAAGTTTATTATTATATAATAATAATAATTATAATAATTTCAAAGTAAATAATAATAATTTTATAATTTAATTTTTTATCTTTATAATTATTTCTTAATTTATTATTCTTATAAATATAAAATTAAAAATTTATTTATAAAGAATTAATTAATTATTATTTTATTATTTATATATCTAACTTTTTATTAATATAAAAATTATAAATCTAATTTATATATATATTTCTTTATATAACTTTCTATTAATTTATTAAAAAGTTATTCTTTTCTTTTATTAATTATTTAATTATTTTTATTTTATTTTATTAAAATATTAAATATTAATTATTATATTATATTTTATAATATTTAAAAATATTAAACTAAATAATAAAATATAATAACTAATTTAAATTATAGAATTATAAAGATAATATTAGATTAATAATATCTAATATCTAATTAATTCTAATTTTATTATATATTTCGAATTTAATTAATTAATTATTCTAATTCTAATCTCTTTATTAATTAAGATTTTTAAAAAAGAATAATATTAATATAATTTCTAAATACTTTATTATTTTTAATTTATATCTTTAAATAATATTTTATTTAATATTTAGATAAATAGAATTAATAATTAGAATAATAAAGATAATTTATTTATTAATATATAAATTCTTTTATTATTAAATTATTTAATTATTAATTAAATTAAAGATAAATTTCTATTTTTGAAATATAAATATAAAAGATTTAAAATTAAATTAAAATTAGAATTAGAATAATATAAATAAAGTAAATATTAAAGATTAGAAATTAATTTTATAAATAAAATAATAAAAAAAAGTAAGAATTCTAATAACTTTTAAATAAATTTAATAAAATTATTTTTATTTAATTTTTTAGAAATTCTAATAAAGAATTATCTATTATATAAATATTTAATTTTTATAAAAAGTATTATTATAAATAATTTAATTCTCTTTATAAGATTTTTATATAAATATTATTATTAACTAATATTTATATATTAAAGTTATTTAATATAATATAATTTATAAAATAAATATTAATATAATCTTTAGATTATATTATAATTCGATTATATAATTAAGATTAATTAATAAATTATAATAAAAAAATATTTTTAAAATATATAATATAAATCTCTAATTTAATAATATATAAAGATATTAATTAAAATAAATTTTTTAAAGAAAATCTTTAATATTTATTATAAAAAGTTAAAAAATAATTATTTTAATTAATATATTTTCTAATATAAAAATAAAAAGATAAATAGTTTTTTTCTTCGAATTATAATAATAAATTTTATAGTTTTTATTATTTATTCTAATTTTAGAATTAAAATAATATATTTCGAATATAAAAAATATTTTTAAAGAAATCTAGATTTTTATTAAAATTAATTAAAATTTAAAATTAAAATAAAAATTAGAATTTTAAATTTTAATATTAAAACTTTTTAAAATCTTTAAAATCTTTTTTTAATCGATTTATAAATAATATTCCAAATTAATAATAATAAAATAATTTATTAGAATTATTTAAATTATATTTATTATAATTATCTTTTATTTATTAATTCTATTAATTACTTATTAATTAAAAGTAAAATAATTTTAATTTAGATTTTTAATTATTTATAAATTCTTTTTAAAAATTAATATCTTTTAATATCTAAATTATTAATCCAACTTTATATAATATTATTATATAATTAATAGAAATTTTTAAAAAAAGAAATTAAATAAAAATAATATTCTTTTTTAATTTTTTTTAAGATTTATTATAATTTCAATAATTTAAAAGAAAGATAATTATTTATAAATATATTAAGATTTATTATTCTATTAACTTATTTAATTTTAATAATATCAAATTATAAAGATTTAATATATTAAATATAAATCTCTTCTATTTAAATAAAATAATTAATAAAATTAGTTTAATTTTATTTTAGTTTTTAAAAAGTTTAATTATTAAATCTATTTATATATATTTCTAGATTAAATTATATTTTAATAGAAATATAAATATAAATTAATCTTTCTTAATTAGAATTAATAATTCTTTAAATTATCTAATTAAATATTTAATAAAATAATCTTATTTTAATAAATTTAGATAAAAATTCTATTTATAAATTTAAAAGTTTTATTTATAAAAATAAATTATTTTGAATTTTATTTATTTTATTTTAATAAAGATTCTCTTTATAAAAAGAAAATAAATATTAAAAAAAGGAATATATATATATATATTAAAGGTTTTTTTATATAGAGAAATAATTAATTTTCTATTTATAATTTAAATTTTAATATTTAGAAAGAATATAAAAATATATAATAATTTTTATATAATCTTTAATTTAGAATTAAGATTAAAATAATATAAATAAAATAAATATTAAAGATTAGAAATTGATTTTATAAATAAAATAATAAAAAAAAGTAAAAGTTCTAATAACTTTTAAATAAATTTAATAAAATTACTTTTATTTAGTTTTTTAGAAATTCTAATAAAGAATTATTTATTATATAGATATTTAATTTTTATAAAAAGTATTATTATAATTAATTTAGTTTCTTTTATAAAATTTCTATATAAATATTATTATTACTTAATATTTATATATTAAGATTTATTTAATATAATATAATTTATTATTATAGAATTAATTATCTATTATATAATTATTATATTTAATATCTAGATAAAAATCCTTCAATATTAAATAAAGTTTATTATTATATAGTAATAGTAATTATAATAATTCTAAAATAGATAATAATAGTTTTATAACTTAATCTTTTATTTTTATAATTATTTCCAAGTTTATTGATTTTATAAATATAAAATTAGAAATTTATTTATAGAAAAATTAATTAATTATTATTTTATTATTTATATATCTAACTCTTTATTAATATAAAAGTTATAAATCTAGTTTATATATATATTTCTTTATATAACTTTTTATTAGTTTATTGAAAAGTTACTTTTTTCCTTTATTAATTATCTAATTATTTTTACTTTATTTTATTAAAATACTATCTATTAATTATTATATTATACTTTATAATACTTAGAGATATTAAGTTAAATAATAGAATATAATAATTAATTTAAATTATAGAATTATAAAGATAATATCAGATTAATAATATTTAGTATTTAATTAATTCTAATCTTATTATATATTCCGAATCTAATTAGTTAATTATTCTAATTTCAATTTCTTCTTTAATTAAGATCTTTAAAGAAGAATAATATTAATATAATCTTTAAATACTTTATTATCTTTAATTTATATTATTAAATAATACTTTATCTAATATTTAGATAAATAGAATTAATAATTAAGATAATAAAAATAATCTATTTATTAATATATAGATTTTATTATTATTAGATTATCTAATTATTAATTAGATTAAAGATAAATTCTTATTTTTGAAATATAAATATAAAAAGTTTAAAACTAAATAAAATTATAAATATAAAATCTTTAAAGATATATATAATTAGATTTTTTTATTTATTTAATATTTATATCTAATTAATATTAATTAATAATTAATCTAATTTAATTAGATTTCTTTTAGGAAATCTATTTTTATATTTAAGAAATATCTTATATTTATTAATATTATTATAATATTTAATATTCAATTCTAATATTATAAAGTATTTAAATAAATAATTCTTATATATATTATATTATTGGATTAATATACTAAATAGATTGAAATCTATAATAAAATATAAATTTACTAATTTAATAAAATTAGAAGTTCTTTTAATATAATTAATTTCTTTGAAGTAATTAAGAAATAAATTCTTTCTTTTTAAACTAAATAAGAATTTATTAAAATATAAATTAAGGAATATCTTGGTAAATTAATTAATAACTTAGAATATTATATCTAATTTATTAGTATTCTTCTTTAGAATATAGTTTATAATCTGAAGAATAAAAATATATATATAATAAATATCTTAAAGTTAAATCTAAGTTCGGGAAGTTTAAAAGATAGTTTTAATATATCTTAATAAGATATTAGAAGATTATAAAATAATAAAAATAAGAATAGATAAAAAAGAAAAAATCTTATATTTATATTATTTTATTATTTAGTTCAAATTATTTAAAGATAAGTATTATTAAAAACCTGAAAATTATAATATATTTCGAAATATATTTCGAAATATATTATAAAATAAGAAAATAAAAGAAATATTTTTTAAATTTAAGATTAATTAAATTAAAGAATATATTAAATTAATCTAATAGAATAATCTCTAATAGAAACTTTTTGATAAAGAGATTAATATTATAAATATATTTATAATTAATAATTTATAATCTCTATTTTTTAGAAAGATTATTAATATAATCTTATTATTAACTTTTATATAGAATATTAATCTAGATATATATACTATTTTATTAATTATTAATAAATATTTCCTTATTAATTTGATACTTTTTAATAATTATAAAACTATATATTTAATAAATAATATTTTATTTCTTGATAATAATAAAATCGAATATATTAAAGAAAATAATTATATTAAATATAATATATTATCACTTCCGATTATTAAATATAATATTTATATAATTAAGAATATTATTAATAAAGTAAATAGTAAATATATTAAAGATCTTATATTATTAAATATTATTTTAATATTTAGTTTCTATATCAATATTATTTCTAAATCCTGATTGATAGATTTATATATATAAATATATAGTTATAATATAATATTAAAATATAGATTAATAGAAAATAATATAATTATAATTAGACTTCTATATAAATATAATCTAATCTTTTTGGAATATAAGAAAATTGCTTTTTTCTATTTAAATATTTATAATAATATTCCTATAAATAATATTATAATAATATATTCTATTATAAACCAAATTATAAGAAATCATTTTAGATAATTTTATAATCTTATATTATCAAGATTAGATATAATATAAATATAATATAATTAAATAGAATATCTAGATAAAAAAGCTTTTAAATATTTAATAGATAAAGTAAAAAATATAAAGATTAAAGAGATTAAATAGATTAATTATAAATATTATATATATATATATATAAAGTAAATTATCAATAAAAATCTATCTAATTAGTAATTATTATAATTATTCTATAAGATTATCTAGAATCTTTTTAACTTTCTAATAATATATAATAGTTATATCTAGATTTTATTAATTAAAGAAATATATAATAGAAAGATTTTTAAAATCTTATTTATTTAAAAGATTTATATAGAAATATTCAATATTATTATTAACTTTAAAATATAAATAAAGTATTAATATAATTTATCTATATATATAATTAAATAAAATAATAATACTTCTATAATTAATATTAAAGATAATATAAAATTCTAATATTAAATTAAATTAGAAGAAATCAAAATAGAACTCTTTCTATTTTATATATATAAATTAAATAATATTATAAAGTAAATAAAATAAGAAATTATAACTAAATTAATTAAGATATAGATCTAAATAAATCTATTAATAAAGTTATAACTTGAAATTATATAGATAACTATTTATTTATATAATATAAATTTATTATAAATAAGAAGTTTTCGAATATCTAATAAAGTATTTGATTTATAATTTAGATAGTATTTTAGATAATATAACTTTATATTAATTATTAAAATAATTATAGATCTATATTTAAATTAGAATAGAATTTATTATTTCGATTACTAAATATATTTTTTTAATAAGGAAAAAGAATATAATAAAAGAAGAAAATAATATAAAGTAAATCCGAAAGTATATATAGATTATTTAGTAGATTATATATCTAGAACTTTAATTTATAGAATATAAATATTAAAACTTAATCAGATTATTATTATTCGAAATATTATATTTAATAAAAAGATTATTTATTTCAAAAAAAGGGAGAAATTAGAAACCTTTAAAAAAATATATTTAGAAGAAATCTTATAAATATTAGATATTATATTTAAAGAAAACCTTGATAAGTTAATTTTTGAAGATAATAATATAATTAATTTTAATATAGTTATTATAAAGTTTATTCTTTAGTTAACTAATTATATTAGAAATTATAAATAAATCTCGAAGGTAAATAATAATTAGGATAATATTAATAATAAAGAATAAAGACTTTCTAGTAATTTATAATCTAAAGATAATAGTTTATATTAAATAGATAATAAAGATAAATAGAATATATAATAACTAGAAAATTAGTTTATAAATTAAGAAGTAATTAGAATATTATTTATATTCAATAATATTTATAATATAGAAATTACTAATCTTATTAATAAAAAATAATTAGATAAGATAAATATAGATAATTTAGAACTAAATAAATCTAGAATTATTAAAAAATCGGAAAATAGAATATTTACTAATTTTAGAAATAAGATAAATTTCGAATATATTAATTAGATTAATATAATTTATAAAGAATATAAATCTAATTTAGATAAAGAATTTTTCGAAATAAAGTTTTTAAGAATTAAAAATATCTTATATAATCTTATATATATTCTATATAATAATAACTAGAAATATAAATAGAAATAAATTAAGGTTCTACTAAATATTTAAATATAAATAAAAATATTATTAAACCCTTCTAAATATAAATTAAATAAATCCTTTAATAATATTTAATTAATAAAACTATTAATAGATAAATATAATAGATAATTTAAAAAACTTAAATTTATAATTAAGATATTTATAAGAAAATAAGATATATTCAAAAAAATATAATAAGATATTAATTCTTTTATATATAAATTATCTAGTTTTATATTAAAAATCGAGATATATTAATAGAACTATCTCTATATTTGATATAATAATAAAATAATCAATATCTTTATAAATATAATAATTATATAAATATCTAAATAAGATATTAATAAGTTTAATAAGTTTTATAAAATATTTTAATCTGATTAATTAAATATAAATAAGAATAAAAAACTTAATAATTATATAATACTTTATAATATAATAATAATAATAATTATAAATAAACTTTATAAATCTATATTAGAATCTATATAACTATCCAAAATCTATTATAACTAAATATTAAAATTACTTTATAGATATTATAATCTTTATAACTATTTATTAAAAGATATATTCAAAGTAAATTATAATAAGAAGATTAGTAATCTTAAAACTAGGAATATATAGAGAGAGATACTAATTATATTAGTTAGAACTAGATTAATTTCTTTTAAATAGATATTTACTTATAAATATAATCAGAATAATTATATTATATATTATAAATCGTAATTTATAATAAGAGGAAATCTCTAAATCAAAAATATAATTAAATTAATCTATATAATTATATTTACTTCTTATTCCTTTTATATTATTATAACTATTATTATTAAATTCAATTTAGAGATAAAGTAATTTGATATAATAAATATCTTTATAAATATATTATATAATCTAAATAATAAACTAATTATATATTATCTCTCTAATAATTATAAGATTAATAAAATAATTATAATTATTAATTATATTCTTTATAGTTTATATAATTCTCTAATTATATAATTTAAAACTTTTATTAATATATTAACTAATCTCAGAATAAAATTATATTTAAATAAGTTTTATATTCTTATTAGTAAAGATTATAAAATATTAATATTATTCTTTATAGATAATCTTTAAGTTATTTATAACGAAAATAACAAAATAATAATTAATAAGATTATTAAGAATATTTATATAGTATATAAACTAACCTATATTATTAAAAAGGTATAATATTATACTTCTTTTACTCACCAAAATTTATATAGGAAAATTAACCACTAATCTAAGTATTTTCGAATTGAAGGGTTCTACTCTTTTAAAATAGATATATTATATTTCTTTAGAACTATTGGACCAAATCTATCAAGGTTCAATTTTAGATTAAAATAATATCTAGCAATATAATCTCTATTATCTATTTATTTATAACCTATTAGGATAGATTGATATAAAGAATTGAAATAAGAGATAGAATTTAGATAAAGTTTACTAAAGTATATCAAATGATAGCGAAATTGGACTATATATTATAAGATTAAATAAAGAACTTTATAATTAGAATTCGATTACCATCCAAATAAACTTAGATAAATGATAATAAAGTATAAATCCTAAAATAAATAAGAAGATAAAAAGGAATAAATCCAAAGATTAAAGAAGAAAATATAAAAGAGAGTTAACCTCTAATTAGAATTAGAGAAGAAAGAATTCTAATTATTTATTCATTTATTTATTTATTTATTTATTTCATTAATAAATTATCAACCTAATAATTAATCTATCAAATAAATTATCCCTTTAATTATATCAATAACCCTCTGAAGTTTAATCCTAATAATAAACCGATTTTTGGTCAAATTGGATAAATACCTAATTATATATTATTAAGTATATAAATATATAGTATAGCTATCCGAAATCCAATAATATTTAAAGGATAAATATTATAATATTCTGGGGAAAGAAATAAAGCAGATTTAAGAAGAAGTAAAAAAATAGCCCGGGATTATCTATACTATTAATTAGTTATAAGTACTTTAAGGGATATCCAAACCTATTTCCGAGTTGGAGATATATTATAATAGATTTATATATTAGATAAAAGGGAGTAATTATCGAGTAGTAGGATAAGGGGAAGCTAGTATTCATTGATATTTAAGTTGAGAGTATCTTAGAATATAAGGAAAAAGAGGAAGATCTGAAGTAGAAGAAGTAGATATTACCAAATCCTAATTATAGAAGGTAATAATATATCAATAATTTTTTGGTAGTCAAGCTAGATCGAATTATTTCGTTATAGAGAAACTTGATAAAGGGTAAGAACTTATTATCTCTATATCTATTAATCGAATTGAGGAAGTATAATATATATTAATTCGATAATAAGCTATTATAATAGTAAAGGTCTATATTATTCAAAAAGGAAAGCTGAACGAAGCTAATCTATAATTAGATTATACTAGATAGATATATTATTTATAAAAGATCGATTATAATAAATTGAAGGAAGTGATCTGTGAACCTGATAAATAGAAGGAGCTAGTCGCTGTCAAGATATAGGAAACAATAGATAAATTATTTAGTATTTATCAAGAGACTATCACTATCCAGATTAGATATTTTGTCCGAATAGAAGTAATTTGTATAGAAATAGTATAGATGAAATATTACCTATTGATACTATATATAGATACGAAAGTTATTAAAAGTTATAGTTATTTATAGAAACAGATTATAATATTTATTTTACAGACCTAATAACTATATAATTAGGTAAATTCTAAATATAAAATAGATTCCTATAAGTAAACTATATTTGAAGGATTATATTATACTATTATCTATAAAGTGAGAAAAGGTAAAGAAAGTAAAGAGAAAAGTAAGAATAGAAATAAGGATAGAAGTAAAGATAGAAATAAAGATAAAAAAGAGAATAGAAGTAAAGATCGAAATAAGGATAGAAATAAAAATAGAAGGGAGGATAAAAAGGAAGATAGAAATAATAATAGAAGTAAAAATAGAAGTAAGAATAGAAATAAAAATAATAATAATAAGATCAATAAAACCAGTCAAGTATAAGGAATCTATCAAAAGATATTATAATTTTATTTAATTATATTACAACGACGAACAAATATAACCGAGTATAATAGTATATTAGTATATATATTAGCAGTATTAGAAATAGATAAGGAAGGGTAGAAAGATCTATCCAATTATTCCTCGATTTTATCTGCTATTATCAAGATTATACGATTTATAGTAATATAGTAGATATAGTAAGTAGTCTGTAATAGGGAGGGGAAGGGGGAAGAAGAGGGGCCTAACTCCCTTGCCACCGGTATTAACCCCCGCCACCTGGTATTAACGCTTTCGCCCGGGAAGATCCGCGAATTCGCTCATATAAATATTATTTTGGGAATCGGGACGAGAAATCGGATTCAGTGATGCTATTTTTAGTCTCATCGGATGACTAATAAAAAAGTATTATTGGTAGAAGTTGATCTGGTATTAAGAGAT